>CAUEGO010000344.1:0-10005 GCA_958496205.1 Idaea biselata
CAATGATTATTATTTACTTTATTATTTAATTTTTACTCTATTACTTTTATTTACTTTATTATTATTTTACTTAATTATTTACATTTTATTTAGCCTATCATTACCAACTATGCACAAATCACCTTTCCAACGATTAATTTATCACTACATGACTTCGCAAAACGCGCCCCTTCATGAGAAGAAGTCAGTCAGTAAAATGTAAATAATAAAGTAAAATAATAATAAAGTAAATAAAAGTAATAGAGCAAAAATTTTATAAAAATTTCAAAAGTTAATAATAGAGATGGGCCGACTAGGGGTTCTGCCGACTAGCAGACTAGCCGACTAGTCGGTTCCAAAATTGCCGACTGCAATGCAGATCATTATAATTCCCAGATATTTGGATTAATCATGACCACTCGGCGAGTGTTGGTATTTTTGGATAAATTTGCACTTCGATAGCTGTAACGAAACTTCCAAAAAATGTTGAAATAAAAATAAAAGTTGGAAAAAAAATATTCATGGAACTGAGGCATAGTTATGCCATTTTAGATGTTTGATGTTAAGATGCTGTAAGTAGGCTATAACGTGTTTTGTATACGTTTTACTGACTATCCACCTTCTTACTGTACTATTAATTCAATTAAATATTAGTTTTATTGCATAATTGTTAGTTGACGACTAGTCGGCTTTCCCGACTAGTCGGCGACTAGTCGGCCCATCACTAGTAAATAATAATCATTGCAATTTAGAGCCTGCGTACACAGGAACGTTTTTGATATCATTTTAATAGTTTTTTAATGATAAGACGGTAGTCTCACTGTAACTTCTTTAATACATTACAATGACAAATCACATCTTAGTCTATCCTGAAGAAGAGACCTGGAAAGGTCTCGAAACGTAAAAGTAATAAAAACCACGCGATTCAAACCGAAAAATGTCTTAAATTTCAGTTCTTAATTAGGTATATTAAGTTTTTTTTTTTAATTCTTTTTTCTTGCAATCTGTCATTCTTGAGACGCGTAGCTAAGAGGTTATGTGGGTTGTTGAAGTGGCTTGCATGGCGTGAATCCATTGATTCACTCGTTTCTTTTGAGCCTCTAATGCAGAATGTGCAGTCATCAAAGATGAAGAAAAACATGCTGTACTCTAAAAGGGAAATTTCTTGATTCTGGACCAGAAGTGAATTCGGCCCTTTAATACAGAAAAGTCAGGTACTATCTGTGGTTACACCGAGGTCTCTTTAACTAAGTACCTTTATCTATATGACTGGGGGCATACTAGAACACTTTAACCCTTTTACTTTACTTTACTTTTGAACACTTTTATAACCCTTCCGAACAAAAGCAGACCTAAAGTGAGCAATGATTATCATAATTATTATGATAAGTTAGATGAGCTGTGTCTTAAAGTTTCCTCAATGCTCGTTATTAGTGCAGGACTAGTAGGAAAGGTCACCAGGTTCTAATATCTGGGAAGCTGGATTTACAAAAGTAGAGACCAAGCTCAGGAAGTCATTCTGCATTGAAATGGCACAATTGAGATAGAGATACCTGTGGTGATGTGAGTGAGTGAAGATCAGCGATGAAGAAGGTGAGATCCTCGCCTTGGTCCTGCAGTCTGACGCAGCGCCGCAGCGCGCCGAAGTAGTTCCCGACGTGCAGCGCGCCCGTCGGCTGCACGCCGGACACCACGCGCCGCGGCCACTCGCTCTCCGCCTCCGCCTCGGCCTCGACCGACCGAACCCCACTTTCCCCGCTCGACCTCTACAACACAAGTTTCCCACTCCTTGAGCTGATAAACCTCAAATAAAATAACAGGTATCCGACTCGACTTAGCCGGCACGTACTCATATGCCTATCTTGAGCACCTTTTGCTTAATTAAGATCCTAACCTTTTCGCTTAATTTTCGTGTACACCATTTGCACTGAATCACAATTCTTCTTAGGGAAAACATTGTTGAAAAAACCTTTTATACCTAATACATCTATAATACCTAACGTTTTTGGTCTCAAAATAATAATTTATTTATATTTTTTTTACATTGTAAAAAACAGTGTTTGGGTGACTTTTTTTGGCGTCATTATCAGCTGAATTGTCAATAAAATTTCTAAGAAAACAACCGTTATTTTGTGAGAGGTAAAGTTCAATTTTTAGAAAAGCAAACTCTCTCTCTCTCGCAGTCACCAACAGCTGTTTCATTCAGTGTTACCAAACCAAAGAAAAATAAGTCGGTAGAAATGTGGGCAAAATATCGGTAGAAAACGGGAAATTTTGTGACTAAATAAAATTAGTCAGTTTTAAACCTTTTTTTTTTTAAGCATAAAAAATCAGTCGCTTTTGTTGTCATACCAATGCTCTTTTAACACAACACAGTACCAAACATCTTTTGTCAACCATCCATGTGACGCTTGTAATTTAAAATACCTTCAACCTTCAAGAAGATCAAAATTTGTCTCGTTTTCAATAAATTTATGCTAGAAAAAAAAATCTTTATAGATTAGCCAAAGAGTGAGGTGGAGTGATTAGATCAAAAACTTTCATAATCACCAGTCTATAATTGCCTCACCAGCAGCTCCCCAAAATTCTATTGGGTCATTTGAATCTATACGTTTATATTAACGTTTATATTAACATCTAACGTTTTATATTTCCATATCATTATTATTATATACCTATATTTTTATATATTTTTAAGTGAGTGTGTTTAATCTACATAAAAGCACTCCTGGTTTTTGCATTAGTAATATGATATTTTAGTCTCTAATACTAATGAATGATGCAACTCGCGTCAGTCAATTTAAACAACATAATTTAGAAAATGTAAATCCTTTATTGGCTGTAAGATTAATTTTATTTTTTTTTGTATTACTAGCATTAAGAGCTGTGGATTTTGTTAAATAAATAAATAAATACTATTTATAAGTATTCCGAAGTTTTCTCCATTCAATTCAGTGTCAAGTTTTTGCAGATCGACCGTTAGTTGTTAATTAAATTTGGAAAAGCTCTGCATAAGTGGATAATACATAGGGTTGCCAACAGTTTTTTCGAAAAATATAGTATTTGTGGATAAAACACATAGTACGACCCAAAAAAATATAGTACAAACATTTGAACGGTGTTTTGTAGAATGTTTCGAAAAAAACACGTATTTTTTGCACTTAGCCTTTTTTTTTGCAAAACCGCAAATGCATTTTTCACACTTTCAACCACTCTTTCTTACTTGAATTAAAAAAAATGTTTCCCGGCATTCAATCTCTAAATTATGAGCACCGTTCTATAAGGATTTTCTTTTTTCCCTCTACATAGAAAGCACTCCTCTGTAAATGCAGAGGAGGGTGAAATTTATAAAAGAAACTAATTTTTAAAAATATGCCAGAAATATAGTACAATACTATATATTATAGTACGGTTGGCAACCCTAATAATAGACGATGTAGCTCCGGTTTTTAGATGATTTTTGTAGTAATGATAAAAAGATGGGAGAATGTTATTGCTATAGTGCGTATACAGAAAGAAAGCTGGAAACTTATAAGCGCTTACCAGCGCTTGTCAGCGCTGGTCAATTCTACACAAACGAAGCAGGTTGAGGCAGAATGTCGGACTCATCGGACGATGTTATGACGTCAGCAGCCCAGCGCTGACCAGCGCGTGTTGAAGCTTGTCGGCACCGATCAGTGCTTATCGGCGCGGGTTCATACATTTTCCTGCGCGGGTCACCAGCGCTGACAAGCGCTGGTAAGCGCTTGTCAGCGCTTATAAGTTTCCAGCTTTCTTTCTGTATACGGCCTTACGGTAGATCGGGAGATTGGTTTGGGAATCAGTAGATCTCCCGTTTAATCGGGAGGTTCGGGAACGCTGGTTTCATTTCATGACTTCAGCTTTTTTTTAATTTGGATGGCTTCACACGGCTTATAAATCCGAAACGAAACCAGGCCGACGCGACGACGCGACGACACGCCCCGACGACGATATCTATTTAATAGAATAGTTATGTGCGCTAGTGCGTTTCATCTTTAAATTTCTATGCCGTCATGTTGGTAGCAAAACAACAAAGTGCAAAATACAAAAAAAAATCATGTGCTGTGCAAATAGGGGAGATTCGTAGGTCTAAGAAGAATCAATAAACGAATCTTTCTTTATTCAAGGTTTAGGGTATTGCACATTCAAGATTTAAAGAAATTTAAAGATGAAACGCAATAGATGAATATAATTATATTATAGTAGCTAGTAAAATAAAATAATAAAATAACATCGCTTTTACTACAATGCAACGGATTTTTTTTACGGGTAAAATCGCGGGACGGGATAAAAAAAACCGGTGACGTCAGATTGATTGTCCAAATGTCAAATCAACACAAATGTCAGAAGACCGTTCGAAATGGACCAGCTATGTTCCACAGATATCATATTCGGCACTTCAAACAATTTGTTACACGAACTTATTTCAATCGCAAGTTATGAAATATGGATTATTCGATTGATTGCGTAAACTTAAAGCCATGGTGTTAGTATTTTCGTCCTACTCTTGATAAGTTAAAAGATATTTAATGTTAAAGTTTCAAATCTGGGAATGTTCACACAAAACACCACCAGATGTCGTTGTCTCGAATATCAAAAAATCTGAATTTGTAAAACCAATAAATGGCTGCAGAATTCCACGTATCGGTCCAGAATTTTTAAAGAATAGAATTATTTTCAACTAAGGTTGCACTTTTGAATCCTACGTCACGATTTTGGTGGTAGGAAGGGGTGGGGGGGAGGGGGGCAGTGTTGTACAACCCCCCTAAGACCTTCCCCCGTTGAGCAGATGCGTAATTTAAAAAATATAATAATAATTTAGAGGTTATAATTTCGGTAAAATTTGAATATGTGTGGGCTCCAGCGCGACGCAAGGGCTGTAGCAGCAGCCTCTCAGCCCTTGCGTGACAAAACGCAGCACCAGACACTCACCTTCGTAGCTTTGGCAGCAGCTTAGTCTTCGCAGCTTAGTTTTATTTATAGATAGTATTAGGCGCTGCGTGTAATCATGTTCTAACATAAACCTAACCTATCCAAGTCGGGGTGATCTGTATATTTTTTTCGAAGTTCAAGTAAAAATGTATGAAATTTTTTTTTTCATTGCTCATTATAAAACTAGCGATAATGGTTAGTCCTCTTTCTCCTCTATCTCCTACAAGTCTTTTTTTATACAAATTCGTGACGTAGGATTCTAAAATGCACTCTTAACCTACGAGTAACAAATAGAAATGGAGATCTAACTCTCACAGTAAACACGATAAAAATGTGTTCCAAAATCAACCATCGCGCAGACATTCCGTGCACTGGGATGCCTCACATGCCATGACTGACAGCAATTTGGAGCCCCTCTACATGATGGCCTAGCACTGGGCCAGCGAGATGGCCATGCGATGTTTGAAACACGACTACACGATGGCGACGCGGACGTCAGTTGCCAATTCAAGATGGACGTAACAGAATTAGCAGCTGTAGCATTTTTGTATTTTTTATTTATTTATAATCAAAACTAAGTTACATTATATAAACTAATATTATAAAGCGGAAGAGTTTGTTTTTTTGTTTGTTTGAACGCGCTAATCTCAGGAACCACTGGTACGATTTCGAAAATTCTTTCAGTGTTGGATAGTCCATTTATTAAGGATGGGCTATATTATATTTTCAAAAAAAAATAGGGATCTTTAATCCTTACTAAAAGTTCAATTATGTAACACAAGGTTTGAAAAAAAATGACCCCAAAATTGCTTACATCGCGTGCGCTGCGAAAACTATTGGATAGAAAACAAAACTATGTACTACAACTTTGTAGAACATGTAATTGTCAACAAAAAACACCACAACACCATATGTCTAACTATTGTAGTTATCTCACAATAAGTGTTTTTGTAATAAAAAAAAATGCCGTCGTTTTAATAACCTTTTATTTTGTACCTTGGTATTAATAAATGGTAAAATAAATTACCTTTCTAGGACCTTTTTAATTATTCAATTCGGACATTTCATTCAAAAGATATCGATCGAACATCTTAGCCAAAATATATGGGCTTGGCCGTTTCATTACCGTAAGAACAAATGTTTAACAGAAAACCCATGCATGGTAGCGAAACGGCCAGCCATATATTTGGCTAAGATGTTGAGTTTGTGAAGTATGGTGCTTGTGGAGTTGGAGCGTGTAGAGTTATAAGCTTGGCTTTAGGTACATGACATCTGATAACTTTTTGACAGTGCCCATCATATGATCTCGCTCTCGTCTTGGCTACATTTTACATGAAAATGTTTTTGAGGGGATTATCTATACAGCACATAGGTACCAATATTTTCTTAATACGTTCATCTCCTTCTGTTTTTGAAGTCGGTTAAAAAGAAATGTCATATCATAGTAGATGTTATCTTATCTATCCATCGCAATAGTTACTACAGTAAGTCACGGAATGGAGCAAGTGAAGATGCTCACCACCATCGCTGGCCCAGTACCTGTGATGTGCGACCGAAAAACCGACACCGTGGCCATCCCGCGCACCATCACCCATCCGACACCAATACGGCCTCCACGCTCTACATGATGGCGCAATTGGCCCAGCATGTAGAGGGGCTATGACAATAGGTACGGACATAGTGGCTAGTGTTATACTGTAGTCTTTAGGGATCAGTCATTTAATATTATTTAGTTAAGTTTTAACTTCGTCTGGGAAAATATTAATTTTTAAATTCGAAGGGTGTTCATGGAAACAGGAAACGTGGGTATTGGTTTGTTCGGCGCTGCGCTGGTAAAGGAAACCTACAGAAAAATATTTGAAGAACATAAGACATAAAAAAAAAAAATATCCCGACGAATTGAGAACCTCCTCCTTTTTTTGGAAGTCGGTTAAAAAGACTATCTTATTAAACCATCTCTCGCTTTTAGCGATAAGGCCGCCTTGAAGAGATCGCTTTTAGCATTAAGATGACCTAAAAGAGATGGCTTTTAGCGATTAGGCCGCTTAGAAGAGATTGTTTTAGCGATAAGCTAAAAACAATTGGGTTAAAAACTTCCATTTGCTCACTTCAGACGGCGCTACTGTAGCACGTCTGACTTTATTTGACACCTTCATAGTTTTTTCGTAAACAAACATGGTTATTTTGAGATAATTTTACAAAATAACGCTTTGTTCAGCTGTGGATTGCAAAAACATAGCAAATCATTTATTCCCCAAAGATGCTAAAAGAAAAAAACAGTGGATAAAAGCTATGAGGAGAAAAAATCGACCTAGTAACTATTTAAGGTTATGTGCTGTCCATTTTAAACCTAATGGTTTTTTTGAGAGAAATTCCTACACAGGTAAGACGTTTCCTTTCTTAAAACTACTAGTGTAGGTACCTACCTATTGATCTAAGGTTATAATAGTGTACTATTGTAACGATAGTCTGTATGAGAATGTATACCTATTCTAAGAATAGACCATTCCTTAGTTTTTACAGTATTTTCCACCTATCATCAATGATCATCGATCAGTGATCATCACAGACGTTTCTCTCATGACAAGCTTTGTGTAAATTAGGGTCCTTATCTTACTTTATCCACATTTTCTCATTCATTCAGGTGATAAAAATAAATAAAAAGTATTGAGGAAAACAGCAGTTCCTTCTATATTTTCTTTTACCAAAGTAATTACCGAAATAAAGCCAGGAAACCAACAACGGTTAAACAGACGTCTAGAAAGAAGCAGAAGGAGACAGTGCTTAAATACAGCACCTGGACCTAGCAGAATACAAACCGAAAATAATAAATGCTGCAACTTTAGAGAAAATATTATGAAATGAAGGAAATTTTACTTATAAATTAAAGACATTTTTCGGTTATAATCACATGGTGTTTATTTTATTACTTTAGGCATTGTTTCAACGCTCAACGTTTTGAGACCTTTACAGGTCTCGTCTTCAGGATTGACTGAGATGTTTTTGTGATTTGTCATTCTAATGTGTTAAAAAGTTACTGTGAAACTACTGTCTTATCAAAATCTAAAATTAAAAAAGGTATCAAAACGTTCCTGTGTACACAGACTCTAGCTAGATAGCAAAGTTAGACTAATATTTATTATTAACTTGGTACTATAAAATAAAATGTCAGAAGAATAAAATTAAAGTCACAAAATCAAAGAATATTACACAAAAGAGGGACCGCTAGCGTGCAGTTGCATCCACCTCCTTAACATTGGCGAGTCCCACCGCTCGGCCAATACATTCAGGATACTGTTCGGGCTGCCACGCACACGTCTCAACAGCGAGGCACATCTTTTTCTGATGATGGAGTGAAAGTCATCAGTATGCGCCTCGGCGAACATACCGGACGCACTGCAAAAACGTGGCAACCCCAACAATATCCTAAATGCATTGTTGTACTGGACACGCAACGCCCCGTACGCCCGCTGCGTAAAGCCAGTCCACAAGCTGCATGTGTAGAAGGTCTGACAGTACGCCTTGAATAGCGTTATCTTTACTTCTCTTGTACACCGTGCGAACCTGCGAGCCAGCATATTGCACCGGACGGACAGTGCCCTGCGTTCCCTCTCAATATCATCATTGTCACACAGGTCGTCAGTAACCCAGTGGCCCAGATACTTAAAAGAACTGACCTTGCTAAGACGCGTACCGCACAGAGCTATATGAGGAATCTGACAGTAACATTTATTGCCTGCCCTGAAAACCATATACTCACTCTTTTTTGCGTTGTATCTGAGCCCGTGAGCTTCCGCGTACGATTGACAGATGCACAGCAGTTTACGCAGAGCTGCAATTGATGGGCTCAGTAGCACCATGTCGTCAGCGTAACTAATATTGTTTATGCTTACCCCATCTATGGAACAGCCGACACCAGCACTACTGAGCTCATCCATAAGACGGTTCATATACAAGTTGAAGAGGCGGGGCGAGCTCAACCCCCCCTGCCTCACCCCGCACTCCAACCCGTATACATCCGAATGTACACCCGCCCAACGCACCCTGTTTTGTTGGTTACCGTACCAGAATTTAAACAGAGATACAACCTCCAGTGGCACCTCCGTCTCACGTTGCATTTTCTCCCATAGCTTATCATAAGAAACCAGGTCGAACGCTTTTGACAAATCGAGATAACAAGCGTAGACCGGCGTGTCCCGACTGGTGTAATACTAATGGAAGCTGCACTAAAATATCGGAAACAATGTCGCCTACAAACTGTACACAAAAAAAAGTTCTAGGAAGGCTATAGGCTACTTTTAATCCCAATATTCCCACGGGATCGTGACTTACGCGAGTGAAACCTAGTTATCTATAAAGCACACACACGAGCACACATCTATGCACATGTGCCCAAAATGCGCAGAAAATACTCTATTGGCATTTTTAGGATAAAAACTAACTTAATCGTACCTAATATTGTATACCTACTAATACAATTTAAATAAAACTTTCGCATTGAAAACTGACTGACTATCGGTTGCATAATACCATCCATAATTTTTTCACTAAAGTACGAAATTCTTTCACTTACCTGTGATAAGTAACTTCGGTATTAATTTTAGAAGTTTCTTTCCTTTTTCTACACCATTTAACCACACAATTACTTATTTTAATGCGATATAACCGACGATTTATTATTATTAGAGCAGACTGACTTCTTATCAAAGTGACTGGTGACAGATTGATTCGCGATTAGTCGGCATTGTACGTCTCCGACTTCCCGAGTCGGCAATTATGTGGACCATTTTTCTGAATCAATGCGAGTTCCATAGTATTCTGAGTTCATTGCCCTTAACTAATAAGATTTATTGACTGAAAGATGACTTGACTAACTCCCATTTTGGTATACCAATTCAGGTTTACTGCTATTCAAGACAAGTAACGACATCTTGTGGTGTTTTGTGTGAACACTCTTATAAGTCCCAAATGTGAAACTTTAACATTCAATATCTTTTAATTTATCAAGAGCAGGACGAAAATATTAACACCATGGCTTTAGTTCGCATAATCAATTGAATAATTCATGTCTCG
>CAUEGO010000345.1:0-35756 GCA_958496205.1 Idaea biselata
GTTTATTTTTCAAAAACCCGGTTCAGTGAATGTTGGATGGACGCATGAAATAACTTTATACACGTCGGAAGCTTCAGTGATTTCATTTATTTATTTATTTCATTTATTTGCTTTCATATAGTACAACAGATGTTACATAGGCATATTTGTTCACATTGCAATTTCGTGGTGGTAAACCGAGACTTTTTTACTTCGAATAGTTAAGTAGGTACTTAGTACTTACATTGTTAAGTAAGTAAACAAATCAATTCGTTTGGTTAAGAGGATAGTCTCCATTCTCTATCTCCATACAAACGTAGGTTAAATTTTCCTCCCTGGATAAAGACATTAGAGCAAATATGTTTATGCCATAAAACCTATATCTGTCATGCATGAGTCATGGCATGAGTCATTTTCTAATTAAAATATATAGAAAACTAGCTGACCCGGCAAACGTTGTTTTGCCTTATAAATTATAGATAATTAAATTTTTCCTGAATTTTCTTTGCTATAAACCTCACGGAGCCCGAGACCTTTCCAACGAATGCAAAACCGTGGAAATCGGTTCGTGCGTTCTGGAGTTATAGCGTCAGGAAGGAAAACCCGACTTATTTTTATATAGTAGATTAAACTACGTTTGTATGGAGAAAGAGAATGGAGACTATAAATAATAAATAATAAATAAATAAATAAATTCTGTGAACAACACACAGCGCCATCTAGCCCCGTGGTAAGCGACTAAGCTTGTGTTACGGTGACTAGACAACGGATATAATACTTATATTTATTTTTCTTTTGTAAATACATACATATTATACATAGAAGGACACCCAGACCAGACACAAACATTTATTTTATAAGCATAAATACTTGCACCCGGAGGGAATCGAACCCGCAACCTCTATCCTCTTAATCAGATGTAGAGTGGTGATAGCTTGTACGGCAGTAATTAATGTCAGTTAAAAATGTTAAATATGAGTGTCAAACTTACTATGAGTATCAAAATTATTATGTGAGTAAAAAAATCTATGAGTGTCAATAAAAGTAGGAGTAGGAGTAGTCGGTAGTAATAGTAGTAGTCATTCAAAATTAAACCCGGCCAAGTGCGAGACTCGCGCACGAAGGGTTCCGTACCACTATCTTAGATGAAAACAAAAATAGCAGATACGGTATTGTTACGGGATTCAAATCCCAGAACCCCGTTCGTATAGAAATGATACTCACGTCATATTGAAATACCTGTTTACTTCTATTCAGACATTACTTTAAATGAACTCAAATACAATACTTTTATAGCCAAATTCCAATAATCTATAACAGTTATCTATTTTGTCAAATACAAGACATATCGTTTTATTTCTCCACAATCTTTTTGCCCCACGCTAACGCGCGCTCCATTCTTCTGCTTTTTTTTTTTATTTTCCCTCGGCCGTCTGGCCAGTAATAGCCACTGTCATAATTATGTTTACTACAAAATCAATCAAAATTGTTCATATTAATGAAACCTTGACATTCGACCATCCTGGCACCGTGCATGTCCCCATGCACGAATAAAGATGTCACACTACCATGTGACATCTAGATTAAAACCTTTACATTCGGAACTCTTGTACAGGCCACAAGAAAAGAAAAAAAATTACAAATAATTCACCTTCACATTTTCCCAGTATACAACATAACATTTTAAATATATATTTACAGTATTGAAACTTTGTAACTTAATAGGTAATCTTTCTCATATTAGTTCCTTAAATTAATATGTTTAACAGATTGGTTTTGTTACTTAATAATAATTTAGGTACACTTTTCATCTTACATTAGTTGCCTAAGTCAGACTTTTTAAAACACAACATAATAAGTTAATAAACTATCAATAGTTTGCTGCCGACACGGAATTCTAGGTTGAGGTTTTCATCTGTGTTTTAATCACATTAGTTTCCTAAGTCAGACTTTTTAAAACATGATATCACACAACATAATAAGTTAATAAACTATCAATAGCTTGCTGCCGACATGGAATTCTAGGTTGAGGTTTTCATCTGTGTTTTAATCACATTAGTTTCCTAAGTCAGACTTTTTAAAACATGATATCACACAACATAATAAGTTAATAAACTATCAATAGCTTGCTGCCGACACGGAATTCAAGGTTTAAGTTTTTACAGTAATTTAATGTTTTGTATAAGTTTATACTTATAAAACATACAGTTAACCCTTAGCACCACACACTATTTCAGGCTACACATCTACACACGTGGGGACCTAGCTCCCCATAAATAATACCCGATATTAGCACGATTTATATCATAAATCGGAATTTCTTTTTACAAAATAAATCAATGGCATTATATGAATGAACCTATTAAGAATATTGGTTTCTATTTCCAAACTTAAAAAGTGCCATTTTTCTCAAAATCAAGGAAGAGTACGAAAATATCGTTATATTTTTACAGTTACTTGACTTTAGAGGTCATAAATATTATAAAACTTTAATTAGCAACCAAACGAAATTATTTTTCTAATTACTAGTATCATACTACGAAATAGATTGAAAGATCTACAAAAACTCTGAAACATCAAAAATGACAAAGGGAAATAATGAACATAATCTATTCTATCGTCTCATATCTCTTAAACCAAACATGCTAGCCTGGTGCAAATTCATTCCTCGCGAGATGTGATACGGAGAATACATGGACTCTCAATCGCGTTGTGTTTAATACACTTGAATATTTTCAAAAAATTGTTTGTTGGTCAATGAAGTCATTTATGCAAAAAGTCTTCATATTCCATTCTCTATTCTAATATTGTGTTTTCACTACATCAATCAATACATTTTCAACATTATAAAAAAAAAAGTATGTGTTAAGACGATTTCTTAGATATCCACCAGCAAATAACGGGTAATTTGGCTAGCAAAACGTGTTTACAACGTATATCAAATCATTTTAGATATTACTTCTTTGTTAGAGTTTTTATAACGTATGTCGTAGCTGAAATTGCCTTGTTAAAATAATTAACTAATTTCCATTAAGATATAAAACATTATTCCAAATGACATAGAATTTGAATTAGTCGAATCAGAGAAGTACTATTTTATTATTTACTTTAATAGACGATAAAATTACATTGTTTTAGTTGGTTGCTCCCAACGGCGTTCCATCTAGCTAGATCGGTTCTAATCAGGTTTGATCAATTTCTGGAATTCCATTTCGTCACCTCTATTTCGATTTCATTTCACTTTATTGAATCTCATGACAGTTTACTTAATCTCATGACAGTTTACTTAATTTCATTACATTTTACTTAATTATATTACATTTTACTTAATTTCATTACATTTTACTTAATTTCTTTACATTTTACTTAATTTCATTACATTTTACTCAATTTCTTTACATTTTACTTAATTTCATTACATTTTACTTAATTCCATTACATTCAACTTATTTTCATTTTATCGTAATCCGATGAACACAGTCCACCCAAAGAAATCGCGTTAGATCAATCCCTGGAATTCCTAACAAATTCGTCAACTCAATTTCGATTTCATTACACTTTGTGGAATCTCATTACAGTTTACTTAATTTCATTACATTTTACTTCATTTCATTTCATTGCAATCCGATGAACACAGTTCACCCAAATAAATCCGGTAGAACTGGTCCAATCATATGGACACAGTAAAACCAATCTGGCGGACACAGTTCCATCTCGTCCTCTCCTCTGCCAAGACTCTTTAGTGGGTGAGGCTCTTGAGTATCGATGTTTTCATTTCTATCCTATTCATGGCATAGGTAAGAGTTCTTAAATTACTTGTTTCTTTACAATGATTCATATCATAATGTCCTTCTGTTTGCTTAAAATACTTTGTTGCTTGTAGGCATAGATATGCTTTATGTACTAGAACAAATCCGGAGTCAAGATCTATTGTTATATCTTTGGTCATAATAAGTGGCTGCGTGCGTGCTAAGTAACTAAACAAACATTTCACTTCACATTTCTGCACAGTCCACTCAATAAATTTGATAGACATAGTCCAATCAAATGGTACCATAGTTCACTAAAACATTAAATAAATCTAGAGGATGATGCACTCGGTATTATAATACAGCCCTAAACTAAGCGGCTAGACTAGAATACTAAACGTAATATAATTTTTATGTAAATACATAAACACATTATGGATCATATAAAAGACATCCAGAACAATATTAATGGTTAGCAAAATACTTGTCCTCGGTGGGAATCGAAACCTCTGCGTTCATCTGACAGACATAGTCCAATCACATGGCCGCTGTCTACTTAAGTCAATCAGGCAGAAATAGTCCAATCGTATGGACATGGTCCACTCACGTCAAGCCGGCAGACATAGCCCGATCATTGATAAACGTAATCCATCCAAGTCAATCCGGTAGATATAGCTCAATCATATGGACGTAATCCACCACTCCACGCAGCCCATCTAAGTCAATCTGGGAGACAATGTACAATCGCATGGACACAGTCCATCTAAGTCAATCTGGGAGACAATGTCTATTCGCATGGACACATTCCATCTAAATAAATCTGGGATACAATGTCCAATCGCATGGACGCAGTTCATCTAAGTAAATCTGGAAGACAATCTCCAATCGCATGGACGCAGTTCATCTAACTCAATCTGGGAGACAATGTTCAATCGCGAGGGACACAGTCTATTTAAATCAATCTGGGAGACAATGTTCAATCGCATGGACACCGTGCATCTAAATAAATCTTGGAGACAATGTCCAATCGCATGGACACAGTCTATCTAAGTCAATCTGAGAGAAAATGGCCAATCGCATGGACGCAGTCCATCTAAGTCAATCTGGGAGACAATGTCCAACCGCATGGACGCAGTCCATTTAAATAAATCTGGGAGACAACGTCCACAAGGACATAATCCATCTAAGTCAATCTGGGAGAAAATGTCCAATCGCATGGACACATTCTATCTAAATCAATCTGGGAGACAATGTCTAATCGCATGGACGCAGTCCATCTAAATCAATCTGGGAGACAATTCTCAATCGCATGGACACCGTCCATCTAAATAAATCTGGGAGACAATGTCCAATCGCACGGACACAATTCATCTAAGTCAATCTGGGAGAAAATGTCCAATCGCATGGACACATTCTATCTAAATCAATCTGGGAGACAATTCTCAATCGCATGGACACCGTCCATCTAAATAAATCTGGGAGACAATGTCCAATCGCATGGACACAGTACATCTAAGTCAATCTGAGAGAAAATGTCCAATCGCATGGACGCAGTCCATCTAAGTCAATCTGGGAGAAAATGTCCAATCGCATGGACACATTCTATCTAAATCAATCTGGGAGGCTAAGTCTAATCGCATGGACGCAGTCCATCTAAATCAATCTGGGAGAAAATGTCCAATTGCATTGACACATTCCATCTAAATCAATCTGGAAGAAAATGTCCAATCGCATGGACACAGCCCTTCTAGTCAATCTGGGAGACAATGTCCGACCGCATGGACACAGCCCATCTAAGTCAATCTGTGAGACAATGTCCAATCACATGGACACAGTCCATCTAAGTCAATCTGGGATACAATGTCCAATCGCATGGACACCGTTCCCCTTAATCAATCTGGCAGACAATGTCCAATCGCATGGACACAGTCCACCTACATCAATCTGGCAGAGAACGTCCAATCGTATGGGCGCAGTCCACCTAAGTCAATCTGGCAGACAATGTCCAATCGCATGGTCACCGTCCACCTAAGTCAATCTGGCAGAGAACGTCCAATCGTATGGGCGCAGTCCACCTAAGTCAATCTGGCAGGCAATGTCCAATCGCATGGACACCGTCCACGTAAGTCAATCTGGCAGAGAACGTCCAATCGTATGGGCGCAGTCCATCTAAGTCAATCTGGCAGGCAATGTCCAATCGTATGAACACCGTTCACCTAATTCAATCTGGCAGACAATATTCAATCGTATGAACACAGTCCACCTAAGTCAATCTGGGAGACAATGTCCAATCGCATGGACACCGTCCCCCTTAATCAATCTGGCAGACAATGTCCAATCGCATGGACACAGTCCACCTACATCAATCAGGCAGAGAACGTCCAATCGTATGGGCGCAGTCCACCTAAGTCAATCTGGCAGACAATGTCCAATCGCATGGACACCGTCCACCTAAGTCAATCTGGCAGACAATGTCCAATCGCATGGACACCGTCCACCTAAGTCAATCTGACAGACAATGTTCAATCGTATGAACACAGTCCACCTAAGGCAATCTGGCAGAGAACGTCCAATCGTATGGGCGCAGTCCACCTAAGTCAATCTGGCAGACAATGTCCAATCGCATGGACACCGTCTACCTAAGTCAATCTGGCAGACAATGTTCAATCGTATGAACACAGTCCACCTAAATCAATCTGGCAGACAATGTTCAATCGTATGAACACAGCTCACCTAAGTCAAACTGGCAGACAATGTCCAATCGCATGGACACCGTCTACCTAAGTCAATCTGGCAGACAATGTTCAATCGTATGAACACAGTCCACCTTAGTCAGTCTGGCACACAACGTCTGCCCTGCTTCTGCTCTGCTTATTACTGCCGCGGTCATCTTCAACTCTGAACATAGCTTGTTCGCTTGGTCGCGCATCGCAGCTCGCGCTGAACTTGTACGAGTATCAGACTCATCATTTATATCTGCTCCAACAAAATCCACTGCACAGAAAAATGTAAAACAAATAAAACAGAACTTATGTCATAAAATCTGAAGGTACAAGCAATAATTCTTTATTTCTTTACCTTTTCTTAATTTCTATCAAGAAGATTGAGCATTTATGGCCCCTTCTCTTGGTGCCTTTTTATCTGACTCCTAGTCACTTCCATATAAAGTCGCAATCAACGTGAAATATAACTTGGTCACACTTATTACTTTTAAATATTGCTATTCTACTCCATACGCAAATGCCATTTTTAGCCAACATTCTTTTATGGTCAAAATAGTCACTGAAATAGGCACAACTGTGAAGCTTTTCATTATTAACTAAAAATTAGCTGTTAGCTCGTACTATATTCATAAAGGTGATAAATAAAGACCTATACGTTAATTACTTGGCTGTATATTATAGGGTCTTGAAATAACGGGTTGTACAATATTTGGTTGTACATTATGGAGGTCTTGGCCAAAACAGAAAATAATTATTAAGCATTCTGTCTGTAATTGGCCTTTACTTCCTCATAAAACTATCACTCACTGTCAACAGATTGATAATAAAAAGATTTGTATCTTAAGTGTCCAATCTGATATGTTAAGTAGCAAAATGAATGTTCTTACCAAGTCAATTTACTTTATGCAAGTTAATATCATTCGACTTGCATAGCCTTTGAGTCATCCAGATGGTGATTGTTCAATGTTGAATATGTTTAACTTGTTGCCCTAAAGGTTCAGTGTTCGGGCCATGCATCGGCTCAAAAAATGTTTTTAGCCATAAACTTAACACGGGGAGTTCTGCCATGAGAAGGCCTCTCATCATGGAATGCAGATCTTGGCTTCTCTAAAGCAACTAAATTTCAAAAGTGGTTTCTGGTTCATGTCGCAGTTGGTTTGAGGCAAACAGTTACCACTTTATCTTAGGTACTAGTGTAAACTTTTTAATTTAACCTGGACTATGTTTCAAAATAATATACTAATTCTTACAAATAAAACATGCCAACCATCATGTGGAATATCCAATATTTATATTCCAAGACATTCATTTTAGGATGGACAAAGTAATTATTGTGCATACCCAGAGAAATTTAACCATAGAATTGGTTGTTCTAAATAAACTAATTTAAAAAGAAAACAAAAATACTTCTGTTACTACATCGTTAAATTCACTCTTATTCATCAAGTGTGTAAAGCAACTAAAGCATCTCTACTTCGAGTCTGTCACAATTTGCTTTTATCGGACACTTTTAGTGCTACTTTGAAGATTTAGTCATTACTTGTAATTTTCAATTTGTGCGGCCTTTGGCTACTAAGGAGTAAGTAGGTGCTTGCGAGGTCTTATAAATACTAGTAGGTATCTCTCTCAATATCTTACTCGTCATTATTGCTTCAATTTAAAACAATCTAGACAGATTACCTTGAGTTTTTGAAGCCATTTAAAATGAACAGAGTCGAATCTAATCTAGTACCTTTATGTGACACATCATTGTGCCAACATAACGAATTTTTGCCTATTGAATGTAGCGAAACTCTCAGTTGAATTGAATTTTAGACTGAATAGTGGTTCTGCAAAAACTCTTAGTTCTATGTCTGTATCAATGAGAATGATAGCTACCGGTACAACTTACCATTGGACCGTCGATTATTTGTACCTAGTAACTTAGGTATTACATAAATAAACTACATATAAACAAGTAGGTAGGTGACTGAAAAACTTTTGACTCTTTGTTTATATCACTTAGGTACATGTTAAAACACGTTTAATCGATCAAAGCAAAGTAAAAATTGTAAGTAATTGAAAGTTATATAGCTGTGGGCGTACATTACCTTGGTTTTATCCCACTTCTGAGATGTTACGGGATTCAAATCCCAGAACCCCGTTCGTATAGAAATGATACTCACGTCATATTGAAATACCTGTTTACTTCTATTCAGACATTACTTTAAATGAACTCAAATACAATACTTTTATAGCCAAATTCCAATAATCTATAACAGTTATCTATTTTGTCAAATACAAGACATATCGTTTTATTTCTCCACAATCTTTTTTGCCCCACGCTAACGCGCGCTCCATTCTTCTGCTTTTTTTTTTTATTTTCCCTCGGCCGTCTGGCCAGTAATAGCCACTGTCATAATTATGTTTACTACAAAATCAATCAAAATTGTTCATATTAATGAAACCTTGACATTATATTCTAACATTGCGTATTCGAAAAATGAGCTAGAAACACCTACATGCATTTTCATAAAATTATTGTATTTAAAAACAATTGTCTTTAAGAATGATTCAGGCATTTGTAAATAAGCAAAAAGGCATTCTTATGGATTTCAAAAAGATAATTGCAGTGTGACAGCACGTGCTCACGCGGCAATGGTTCGACATACGACTAAGGCTAGTGCGTCAGCTAGACGCAGTTTTATCGTCTCATTTTCCGAGACTAGGTAACGTATCTTCTGTTTTTTGTTTTCATCTAAGACCACTATTACAAGTGGGTACGGAACCCTAAAATGATTTATAACAACCAATTTTTAAATTTGATAGGAAAATTGAAATAGGTAGCTCCGATTCTTACTCCCATCATACGACGGACGGACGGACGGACGGACGGATAGACGGACGAACCCTAAAAAATGAAAACCTTATAATTTGCACCTGGTAGTTGGTACCCTAAGTCCTTTGCTGACTGTACTACAGTACCTACAAAAGCTTTCGAAGTGGCTTGTTTACCATGTGTTTACCTACTTACTGTAAGAGCCATTATAAATCATCCTGTCCTACTTCCTATTGTCTTTGGAAGAACATAGCGCCATCTATAAAATATTTAAGAACTTCAAAAAGCAATGTAACAGTCTTATACAAGATGGCACTGTTTTACAAAAGTCCGAATAGCAGAATGGTAGAAATTAATTCAATTCTTGATGGTAGCACTTTAGATAATGAATACAACATGTGCGGGAATTTCAAACACTGACGGTGGACTTTCGGCGGGAAAGCGGAGACAACATGTCGTGCTCCAATTTTATTTTCGTTATACTATGTTGTAAACTCGGTTAAATTGTGTAATTTTAGTGGAATCTTATTCAATTTAGTTCCGTGAATGTGCACAAGTGTAGTGAAAACAAAATTGAGTGTTAAACATGAACTTTCCGTCGTTCGCGCCGAAGATCCTTGAAGGTTATAGTAAAGTTGCCACCGCTTTACCATAGCCCCTGACTTGAACTATAGGCCCGATCGGGCTAATTTCATGCAAAATACTTGATACTGGCAAGATGTACAAGATGTACGACGCCAAAATTAAATTGAAGAAGAAGAAGAACACTGACGGTAATCATCTCTATAATATTGAGTATGATTGTATCAAATGTGATTAAATAAAACTTTAAAAGTATGTAGGTACTTACGAAAATAAAATTAATACTTAATATTATGTTAAGTTGCATTGTAAAAATAATACTTAATTGTCAACTTGTCAACAACTGTCTGCCTTAACTCAGAGATGGTGGTAATGTTTGTATGTACCACTTGTCATGTTCCTGCTTCCTAACATGTTATCTAGGTAAAATAACAAAGCTCTACTATCTATATTATTAATGTTTGTTAAGTTAAAGATAAAAGATGCATATGTAATGTAATGTCACTTCCTGCGTTTTTTGGTTGACAGTAGCTCATCGGATGATCGCGAGCGAGCACGCGTTCGCGCGCTCCGCATTTCGCGATTACTGAGTTTCACTTAACGCGTCGGCGATAGGTACCAATTGGAATCAAATTATAGATATTATTTACTAGTGCATTGTGTCAGTGATAAAGGAATTTGTTACCTATGTTTACATGAGCCGCAGGGCCATCGGTCCAAGTTGATAAGATAAATTTTAATCTAGGCACTGCCCATTGTGACAATTGCGAAAAACATACAAAATTAATGTTTTAACATTTACTTTCTTAAATATTTTAGGGTATACAAAACAATGACGAAGTTTTTTTTAAAAAGTAACATTTTATAAATAAGATTTTTTTTATCTAGGTGCTTACAGTCCTCAAAAATCTACATCTACACTAATATTATAAAAAGAAAAAATATGTGTTTGTTAGTGTGTGCGTGTGTGTATGTTTGTAATGAATAAACTTAAAAACTACCGTTCCGATTTCAAATTTTTTTTCCCCAATAAAACCACGGTATACTGACGGGATCGGGGCTTACGCGGGTGAAATCACAGGACGCAGCAAGTATATAATATTAAATTTGATGATAGCAAAAGTCATGATGATTCGGTTTAAAGTGTAAAGAATTTTAATTTATATTTAAATACATGTCATTAACACTTATTTAGGTAATCGTATGTACAATTAAAAAAGTAAATTATTGTTTCAAAAAGGGAAAATATAATTAAAAAATATAGATACTATATTTAGTAGGTATGTGAAGTAGGTACTACTTACATAATAATAATAGAGATATATAAGTAGGTGGGCTTTATTATTCGTATAGTGGGTGCCAAAGCTATATTAGTTCATCCTTTCAAATCAGAAAGCTGCTCGCTAAAAGTTAAGTAGGTGTACGAATATTATTTAATATTTAACTACCATAAAGGTCATATTAAGACGGTAATCAATAAATAAGCAAGCATCAAACATGTTTTACACAACTGTTCCTGTTGGAGACTTACCAGATGAAAATAAACTGAAATGTCAAAGCTGAACTTCCTCCCTCCGTTCGTACTATCTAATCTTATTTTCACTGAAATAATAAAAAACGGTTGGTGCTTTAGTTACAAAAGCACCAGGTTATGCGTCCCCTACGATTATTAATAAAATATTTATTTATTTATTTAAAAACAAACAACGTATAGGTGCCTACTTATATTTAAAACATTAATAATTCTGCGATGCACAATAAAAAACGAGTACGAGTTTCTAGTAGATATGTTCTAAAGAGCTTATTATAATTTCTTATTACTGATGTGGTTTCGTGCATTAAATAACTATACCTAGGTACGATAATTTTGTGTCACAACAAACTAAAAGTAGGCGTGCTATGAATATATCTAAGTATTTGGGCATGGCAAGATAGCTTATCAAAAAAATCATAAATTTAAAAAAGCTAAAAGTTAGAATGTAAGTAGATTTAATTTTGCTGTTTCATATTAGGTTATTTATTTCTATTTCCGCGTATCAACGATCGTAAAGAGAGCTTAATTGTTTGGTATTTATATTTTATTGAGTTGTGATATTGTGAGTAATGATCAAATTGATGATAGGTCGGGAATGGAAGCGGCGGGGTCGGCCGCGGAGAGAGATAGTGTCAACGACCGTTAATTTAAGAAATAAGCGCGTGACACGCGTGATACATCAGTGCTGTGTGTTATTGTTCTGCGGCTTTCACACCCTCCGCAGGCGGCCTCTACTTGTAACATTAAGCACACAATGCTTCCGTTTAGAACAAACATGTGCGTGTAGCTTTATTAGAATGTATCGTTCAGTGAACCAATCATTTAAGTTGGACAAAATTACTTATAAGCTCTAAGCTGGCCGTAGGCAGACCGCAGAATGCAAGTTCAAGGCAATATCTGCAGCTACACTGCAGATTCAAAGCCAGTCGTCAAGGTGAACCACATCCACCTAAAAATAACCAACACAGCAAACGCTCTGAAATAAAACGAAAGTGCTGAACAGATAGGTAGCTTACGATAACTTTGTCCTACGTAAGTTACGTAATCGTGATAGTGATTGTAATTATTACTACTTATAATTCTGATAATATTTTATCATTCTTACCTGCCTGAAATAATATCATAATGTGTGTATTAGGATTTTGCGATCAGTTATCAACTAAATAATGTATTTATAAAATTCATATAAATACGTAGTAACTATTATGATACGTACCTGTATTACCTATATTAAAATTATAAATTTGCAGATTTTTTTTTGTTTATTTATTAAAACCTAGCTGCATTCTGTGGTTACACCCGCATAAGTCCCAATCCCTTGGAATATAAGGATCAAAATGTTACTTCACGGTAGTGTAGCTTTCTATTGAAAAAAAAATGAATGAAATCGGTGCAGTAGTTCGGGGCCTATTTATATAAAATAAGTAGAGAAGTAGGTACCTTATAGATAAAATATATATTATTCTGTGTTACTGTTTACCTACAAAACATACAGCTAGGTACCTACCTACTGATGCATAATAATACCCATGATTAATAAATAAGGTAGCACGTGTAATACTTGTTTGTACCCCCGTAAAAATTAAAAATAATTAATAAATTCATATAAATTAGTTAGTGTTGGTGCGTCAACAAAGGATGCATTATTATCGCTGAGATGGACTCTCTGTCTCCGACACTGCAGAGGAGGAAGGTCACGTGGATCGTGGAGCTCGGGGACGTACCTGCGACCACTTACACGCCCTACGAAAAACACCTCAGTTACACCAAAAGTGAGTAAAATGGTTTATTAAATTTTAATTAGATTGAAAACGAATTAAGAGTAATATTATGGTAACAGTCGGTGTTGTAAATTTAATAACTTGACAACAGGACGATAAATTACTTTCATATTCATTTTATAGAAACAAGCATCACTCTTACCATTCACCCTGAGTAACATAGGCTACTTTTGATCTCGATATTCCCACGGGATCGGGACTTACGCGGGTAAAACCGCGGGACGCAGCTAGGAGGGTATATTATTACTTTTTCATCATTATCTCTGTACATTTAATTTTAATCCACGAAACTTTTGATCACATTGGAATATCGCAGTAGAGAAGCTTCAAAAACAATGTTTGTGATGGTCTAGTTTTTCAAAATAATACAATATTTTCTATAAAATACATATTATACCTACTTACCTGCATACTATTTTTTTAGCATTACTTTAAAAAAAATTAAAGACTTCTGTTATAACCGCGTAGTGTTTGTTACTTTTAATTTATATCCAACATCGCGAAAATAGAATAAATGTCTAATTCTATTTCTAAGCTAAAAACTTTGGCGACTAAGTTATGTTTAAGTACACACACATTTAAATGAATACTTAAATGACTGACTGAGGAATAGAATATTACTATAAAGGTAGAAAATTGATAGAATGGCAACACTATAAGTATCTGTCAAATGAATGTCAGTTTTCGTCGGGTCGGTCGGCGAACGAGCTATTTCTCCGCAGCAAAAGTAGGGTAAAAACATCGAAAAAACGAAAAGTCCTTACCCTATCGGGTAAAAAACATGCTATAGATGTGGAAAATACGAATGCGATCATTCTTCCACTCCGCCGCGCCTATTATTCATAAAGCTGATCTCGATTATCACAAAATACAAATTTGCAGGCAGTTTTGGCTTTTGAAAATGTCAATCATTCTTTTTTTAGTCTGTGTCGCTTTTCACATGGTAACACTGCCATTATGAACTCCGATCAAAAACTCAAATACATTGTATAGTTATGTAATCCTGGTGGTTTGAAATAATTTGAATACAATTTTGACAAAAAAGTAAACAAACAAATATGTTCTGGCATTTCATTGGCTGTTGCCACGCCGTTGCTAAGGAAAACTGATTTGTTTTGGCTATTTCTCCGCAGCAAAAGCCCCTTAGCAACCAGATACCCGGATAACAGAAACTGGAGATTATCATACCCAACAACCTAGCAAATCATGTCACAAAGCTGTAGCTAAATTGATAAAAGTTACCAGGCGATCATGACTTCTAAGAACTATTTTTATCCCGTATGGATATCTAAATCTATACTAATATTATAAAGCGGAAGAGTTTGTTTGGTTGTTTGTTTGTTTGAACGCGCTAATCTCAGGAACCACTGGTCCGATTTCAAAAATTCTTTCAGTGTTGGATAGTACATTTATTGAGGATGGCTATAGGCTATATTATATTTCCAAAAAAAATTAGGGATCCTCACTAAAAGTCCAATAATGTAACACAAGGTGTGAAAAAAATTACCCATAAATTTCTTACAGCGCGTGCGCTGCGAAAACTATTGGATAGAGAATAAAACTATGTACTACAACTTTGTAGAACATGTAATTGTCTATTATAAACATCGCGACACCATATGTGCAACTATTGTAGTTATCTCACAATAAGTGTTTTTGTAATTTTTGTTAATAATTAAAATGCCGTCGCTTTAATAACCATTTTTTTTGTACCTTGGTATTAATGGTAAAATTAATATTAAAAATGTAAGTATGTTGCAACCAAATAAGTATTAAGTATTGCGCGCGCATGTATGAGGGAGTGGTAGCGCGGTCGGCTCCTTGCAAAGCGGTTGTGCTCAGTGATACTTTTTAATACTTCTTTTTTAGGGTTCCGTCCGTACCCAAAGGGTAAAAACGAAACCCTATTACTGAGACTTCGCTGTCTGTCTGTCTGTCTGTCCCTCTGTCCGTCTGTCCGTCTGTCACCAGGCTGTATCTCATGAACCGTTATAGCTAGACGGTTGACATTTTCACAGAAGATGTATTTCGGTAGCCGCTACAACAACAAATACTAAAAACAAAATAAAACAGAAATTTAAGAGGGGCTCCCATACAACAAACGTGTATTTTAGTTATTGTTGTCAATTTCCGTATCTAATTAGATTTTGTATTATATAATTTTTGTACAGATGTTATAAGTACAGAATAATAAATAAACAAATCTAGCTGTGTAGCCCCGGCATTAGCTGTGTAGTCCCGGCATAGAATAGGGTTACCCCATCTCATCCCGTGGGTGTAGTAAAGGCGACTAAGGGATCTGAGGGAGATTAGCAAACCTTAAGAATTCCCCGCGCGGTGGCGGATAAACTGCTTGATCCCTGAGAGGGTTGGTGTCAGGCAGGCGGCCGGCCGTAAAAACATTGCCAAATCTAATTGCAGAAGGTATGGTCAATGATGACTTACCGACTGTGCCGACCCCAAATAAAAAAAAACAATTTGGGGTTTAGCGGCCCGGGCTCCCGAGAGTCGGAAGAGACCGGGAACATCGCTCAGATGAGAAGAAATAAATAAACAAATCCTGAAAGTCACTTTTCTACGCGAACGAAGTCGCGGGCACTGCTAGTTCTTAGATAAAAATAAAAATAGGAAAATACGTTATGTTCTAATAGCCTAAGAGCCCGTGAACCCCAGACCTTCGTTATTTTGTAAGAGCTGAAAGTTTGTCAGGGCATGCTCCTATACACAGGTAAGAACGCAGGACTATTATGAAGATTGGCTTGTAGTAGCTTTGCGTACCTGCGTACAGGCTTTCCTTTGTCTGGCAAGGGATTGGAACTATCAAAAATGTCTGGCTAATGAGGAAACATCATCTACTTATTACCCAAGTATTATATATAAAAATCAGCTTTTATACTATAACGTAAGTAGAATTATAATTTCATGAACATTGGGTGTCTGGCAATGAATGACGTGATTTTTAATAATATTCTGAAGGTAATACCTAAAAATCACACTTTATTATTTAATGAATTTAGATCGATAATTTTACACACCTTTAGTACCGTTTACCTGCCAAAGCCACTACAAGCCAAACTTCATAATAGTCCAGCGTTCTTACCTGTGTATAGGAGCATGCCCTGACAAACTATCAGCTTTTATAAAATAACGAAGGTCTGGGGTTCACGGGCTCTTGCTCTATAACATTAGTCGTGTTCCTACATTGTAATCAATGACAGAGATAGAGAGACGTTCCAGACTGCAGCGCGAAAGAGATAGCAATCACTCCAGTAGTGATGTGCCGAGTACGGCTTGACTCGAGTCAGACTCGATTCTTCCGGTGGACTCGCTTATTCGAGTCCCAATTTATTTGGATTCGAGTACGCCGGACTCGATTCCGGTACTCGAGTCCGGCGTACCCGAGTACTGGACTCGATTCCGGTACTCGAGTACTGGACTCGATTCCGGTACTCTGGACTCGATTCCGGTACTCGAGTCAGGAAGAATCGATTCCGCACTCGCTTACTGGATTCTATTATGCGATTCCAACTGACTTGAGTTAGTTGACACGCGCGTTCTCCATCTCTGTTTCACTCACTCCACGCAAAGTTTCGTTTTCCATAAGTACTTACATAAATTTACTCGAAAAAAAATGGTTCCCGCCGAACCGTCAAACTTCGATTATCCGTTCGTACGAATTTTTATTCAAGAATAATATTGTCTGTGGTAGTCCAATCAATATTATTGTTTGTGGCTGTTCAATTCAGTTAAACTTTGAATAAAACCATACATGTTGTAAAACAATAATAAATCTTGGGGAATTAAGGAATAAGGTCTACAGTCGCTTGACACACATTGGTGATGCGAGGCCGGAATTCGAGTCTGGGATTCGAGTCTGGGATTCGAGTCTGGGATTCGAGTCCGGGATTCGAGTCCGGACTCGAGTCTGGGATTCGAGCCCGGACTCGAGCCCGGACTCGAGTCCGTATAAACCGACTCGAGTCGACTCGAGTCACAAAAACAGCGACTCGGCACATCACTACACTCAAGCGAAATTGAAATCGGAGATTCCCCGACTTCATATTGCGTTAGTACCGTCAACAAAAAAGTTAGGTGAAATAAATTAAATATTAGGTATGTAAATAAAAAAACTAAAATAATATTAATATTTTTTAATGAGTATTTATTACAATAACAAAAAACAACTACTTATAGATACTACAAGAAATGATATATTATACGATATGTACTTTAAATAGGTTTAAATCAATATTTGGAGTGATAGTGTGAAAACAACAAATAGGAGTCGTTTACTTTAATTTTCCATAGTAGGTACCTATGTTTATTCCAGGAGTAAATCTCCATTGATAACACTATCGATTGGCGCAATAAATTATGGTGATTATTTTAAATTGTAAAATTTAAAAAAAAAGAAACAATTTCAGACTTTGTGACAGCAATGGATGAGTTTTCCAAAAATCGAACATGATTACACGCAGCGCTTTATACTATAAATAAAAAAAGCGTAATGTATCTTAATCATAAGTGTTTTTATGAAGATCGCAGAACACAAGTTAAAAAACAATCGAAAATTTCCGTTAGAGTTTGATAATGGGGTAGTTCATAAAAAAGTTTTGTCACAGTTGCCTTTATTAATATAAATAATCTTAGTAACAACATTATTAATTATAGCAATATGATCATGAATGTTATGAAGAAAAAAAATCTGAAAAATAAAATTAGGTATGATTTTAAACTGTTCTTGGTAGTAACAGTACCTATTAATAAAAAAAATATGATCACTAACTGTTATGAGCTCCGATGGTAGTAGGTAATAAAAAAGTCGGAATAAAAAAAGTATGTAAAATAATATTATAATTATGAACTCAAATCGGTAGTAAGACAAAGAATAGTACTTATAGTTTTATGTGAGCCAATATGGACCCCTAAGAAACACTGGACTGATGGTTAAGTGAGACGAATCTAATGATACATTAAGAGGATCGTCTCCATTCTCTTTCTCCATACAAACGTAGTTTAAATTTTCCTCCCTGGATAAAGACATTAGAGCAAATATGTTTATGCCATAAAACTTATATCTGTCATGACTATGCATCTACCTTTTTATTTTTTTCATTTTATTATTTTTATTAGAAAAAAAAAGGTAGATGCATTGTCATGACAGATATAGGTTTAATGGCATAAACATATTTGCTCTAATGTCTTTATCCAGGGAGGAAAATTTAAACTACGTTTGTATGGAGAAAGAGAATGGAGACTATCCTCTTAAAGAAATCCATCGAGTTGCTTGAAAGATACGAGGGAATAATAGTAGATTGTATACCAAGGGAGAAAAGACTATTTCTCCCTTGGTATACAGGGAGGGAGGGATACTTTAGTAGAATCCTGAGCGAATGAAGGGATTCAAAGTATCTCACTCGAGCGAAAAATAGTGTTTGCTCCCGAGGTGAACATTCTACTTTTCATCACCCTCTATGAGAAAATGAGTAACGTACTTTGACCATTGTCCCCGTGACAGTAACTAACTACCAATTTTTATCAAAACCTTCTACCTTATTCTTCTACCAAACTACCATTTTCTACTAAACCTACCATTTTCCATCAATAACTACCATTTTTTACTACATCCTACTATTTTCTACCAAAAACTGCCGATTCTACTAAAAACTACCATTTTCCACCAAACCTACCATTTTCTACCAAAAACTACCATTTTCTACCAATACCTACCATTTTTCACCAAACCTACCAATTTCTACCAACGTTACCGTTTCTTACCAAAACCTACCATTTTCTACCAAAACCCTCCATTTTACCAATATTCTATCTGTACGGTCGAACACCCATCGCTCACCTATCAGACACATGTGTTGCTTAACCTGCTCGGTCTATCACCCATCACTTACCTATCAGACACGCAGTACGGTGATGGGAACTCTTTGTTAATTGAAACTTTTTAAAAATATTCACATTCCAAATTCAAATCTCATTATTGCCCTGCTAGCAGGAAGAAAAAACGCTATGAAAATGCCTGCTAGGAACATCGCTAGCAAAGCGCTACTTCTTGCCCTGTTGACAGGGATTAGACTAGTTCTTTTCGAATAGATGGGATGAAAAGAAAGAACTGTTTGCCTGGTACAAACTGTTTTTTTTTTTTTTGTTTGGCATGAACGAACGAAAGGAATGAACAATATTATAAAAATCCACAGATAATTTAATGTTCGACCGAACTGAATATTTCATCTGACTGGCAACAATAGCAAACCCCCCCACCCCTCCACAATTAAAAAAAAAAAATTGCTGCGTGAAAATAGCCTCTGCCGTCGGTCGGTCGCTGTCGTTTCGTTCGTTGCTCCCAGGCGCTGTTAACAAATGTATTGAACCTAGGCAACACTGATGGAAGCTCTATCTATACCCATAGCTTGGTACTAAGTTGGCATCGCAGAACGATATAATACCTTAAAATCGATGTAGATGGCACAGTACACAGTAGTTCCTTTGGTGTATTGTGTAGATGGCGTGGAAAAACCATAAACACACCGACTAATTTATGTAGATTGCCATGTTATCCAAAGTCTCCGAACATTGGAGTTTATTTCCTATTGATTTTGTAATAAATTTAATGATTTGTTAATTGACTATATAAAATATGTATAATTTAAGAAATTAACCGTTATGTTATACAATAGCTGCAAGTAAATATAATATTTGATATTTGAAAAGAAGAAAAAACAGCGGACTATCTGGACCAATTTAAATTTACTATGAAATATGAAGTTTATGTTAATGGCAACACGGGAAAGTCTTAATAGTCCGGGCGGCGGCTGCAAAATATCAACCTCATCGAATAACTGAAAAATATCACTTTCCACGAAAAAAAGACCTAAACAAAATAAGAAAAAAATTGGTCTGCCGGGGTACAGCTTGGGGGTCCTTCGCAGTGAATTAAAATATGGTCCACCTCGGACCATCATTTTATCTCATGTGGCGAACGAAACCTTCTTCTTGGCTTTAGAATTAATTAATAGAGTCTAAAAAATCATGTCGTCCGAGACCGGTGTTGGAGGGTTCCGCAGACCAACCAATTTTACGAGTCCGGTCGGGAGGTCCATTTTACCTCAGTAACCGAGTTACCGGATGAAACTAAGTTTTTCTAGTGGCTAAAATTATGCTCTTTAAATATAAGTTGGTCTGCCATCTCGCAACCTGGTAGTTGACCGACATCCACGATCTTTGTGCGAGAGCGCAGTTCTGTGTTTCGGATTTTGTCCATTAATTTGACACTCAAAATACTGCGCTCCATCGCTCGCTGGCAAACCCCGAGGCTGGTCTTCTGTGAGTACGTGTCTTGTCCGGGTTGGTTCCGGACGAGAATAGGCCAACCCCAACTCTTCATACTAGGGTGTCGTAGAAGGCGACTGATGGTTCTCACGTATTTTCTTCACGCACATTTTCTAAGGACTTGCTTTAGAGAAATGTATGGAAAAGACAGATTCGAATTTTGAAAACTCTTTGCACACTAGCGTGCAAAATTCACACAGAAATCTGCGTGCAAAACGATTTTTTCCGAAGTTGTGAGGTGAGAAGTATATGTAAAACTGGGTTCTCTTCTCACGGTGCGAGATATCACGAGATAATGAATGATACTTCTAGTCTAAGGTAGCTTGAATATCTCGTATCACTAAACCAGAGCCCTTCACTACGCTCAGAGTTCAATATGACTCCTTTGACATGAGGCATGACTTAGTATCTCGGTTATATACCATGAAATGTTCATAAAAAATATTTTTCCTCAATTAAATACGCTGTTCACAATATATTCAATATTTTTACTATAAAAACATTTAATATTCTGTAACACCTCTGTGTAAATCGTTTAGCTAGTTATCTAGCTTAAAGATTTATTTATGATAAAAACTGCTAGTCCTATCACTGTAATACCTAAAGGTGAAACTATTTTTTTTTAATTATTTATTGCAATATTTATATAGGTCAATATTTATATAGATAGTAAGTTCTTAAAATTAAATGAATCTAGTAAGATTAGGTACATTTTTTACTAAAATAACAGAAATGCTATCTGTTATAGGTAGGTATATATTATTTCTTACTAGGAATAAATGAATTCGCAAACAAATCTATTTTAATTTAACTCTTTACATTCCTCCCTAGAAATAGGTATTTCGATCTGATTTAAAATCAAGATTTTTTACATTTGAAATAGAAAAAATCTTGAAAAATCAAGAAAAAATATTAATGGTTAAAACTGAACTTTCGAAGGTCGGTTGTAGCGACGCTGATAAGAGGTGGTTTTGGGATAAACTCGGCGAGGTCCTTGGGGCTATCTCGTTGTCACAGGGAATCGTTTTGGGTGGTGATCTGCACGGTCATGTGGGTGAAATGGGGGTGGAATTTGAACGTGTTCATGGAGGCTACGGATATTATGAGGAAGGGAAAAAAATCCTACGTAGGTACGTGTGCCATTGCCGACCTGGAACTCGTGAACATACCTTTCTAGAACCTTTTGAATTATTTAATTCGGACATTTCATTCAAAAGATATTGGTGTATGTAGGTACCTATTGGTTCCCGACATATTTTTTCAACTTAATTAAAAAATAATATTAGGGGTTCCTACGTCAAGTTAGTACTGTTGTTTGTACCTTTATTATTCCTTATTGGAATCACTCTTAACTCTTACTAAAGGGCGCCAAGGAGATATTTGCACACGGGCGCTACATGAGCTAGAGACGCCCCTGGTCACACTATAATAAAATAAATTATTTTATTATAGTAGTTACCTACCTATCAGTTTGAACCGAACTTAAAACAAAATGTTCAGAGTTGCGTGTTCATAAGTGGTCGGACTGCAAAAACTACCGCGAGCGAGATGGCAGACCAACTTATGTTTAGAGAGCATAATTTTAGCCACTAGAAAAACTTAGTTTCATCCGGTAACTCGATGAGGTAAAATGGACCTCCCGACCGGACTCGTAAAATTGGTTGGTCTGCGGAACCCTCCAACACCGGTCTTGATTTTTTAGACTCTATTAATTAATTCTAAAGCCAAGAATAATGTTTCGTTCAGTAACCACATGAAATAAAATGATGATCCGAAGTGGACCATATTTTAATTCACTGCGAAGGACCCCCCAAGCAGTACCCCGGCAGACCAATTTTTTTCTTATTTATTTTAGGTCTTCTTTTCGTGGAAAGTGATATTTTTCAGTTATTCGATGAGGTTGATATTTTGCAGCCGCCGCCCGGACTATATCATGGCATGTTGGTTGAATAGTTTGTGTTGAAGAATTATCTTCAATTATCTTGGAAAAACTTATGTTTTCTCCGTTATTACGTTGAGTTGCGTGAACTTTGTTGCTCCGCATTAGTGTTGGTGTATTTTGGAAGCGAAAAATTGACTCTTTGTGTTGTTTATTTTTAAGTGAATATATTGTTTGTGTTGTGAACTTATTTCAATATGGCTTACGTTTATAGAAAATGTGAAAAGCAAAGATAATTTAATGCCTGGCAAAGTGCCGGGCATTAAATTATCTCGGTTTCCTAAACCTGGAAGAAGAAATGCTTTGCGGTAAGTTCTGTTTATACCTACTAACCTAAAATGTCAGAATCACGATATCTTTGCACCTCCTACGAACCCTAGAAATAGAAAATAACTATATAACGTACATACCCTTACCCATGTATTGTAAATTATTGCAAATTTAAACATAGATAGGTACGTATTTCGTTTTTCAGCTGTGAAATGTGGACAAAATGTTGCTTTCCCAATCCCCCTTTGTCATCTCCGGATTTCCAACCAAAGTTGTTGTAAAGTAGCCGTATTGTTGTATCTATACCTTAATTTTTATCCCTAAGTTTGTAAGAAAAGTTATTTTTATTTTCCAGGATCAGCATTTAATGAATATAATGGGCACAAGTTCATCTCATTCGACGGTTCACGTTAATTCCCAGCCGGGACCGTCCATCTTTGGGAAATTTACAACTACCTACCGCATTGCTAAACCATAAGGTAAGTTTGTACTACATTGAAAAAAAAAATGATTTCCTTCTCTCGATATACCAGGTAGGTAAACTTATTCACCTGTTCTGTTTATACCTACTAACCTAAAAAGTCAGAATCACGATATCTTTGCACCTCCTACGAACCCTAGAAATAGAAAATAACTATATAACGTACATACCCTTACCCATGTATTGTAAATTATTGCAAATTTAAACATAGATAGGTACGTATTTCGTTTTTCAGCTGTGAAATGTGGACAAAATGTTGCTTTCCCAATCCCCCTTTGTCATCTCCGGATTTCCAACCAAAGTTGTTGTAAAGTAGCCGTATTGTTGTATCTATACCTTAATTTTTATCCCTAAGTTTGTAAGAAAAGTTATTTTTATTTTACAGGATCAGCATTTAATGAATATAATGGGCACAAGTTCATCTCATTCGACGGTTCACGTTAATTCGCAGCCGGGACCGTCCATCTTTGGGAAATTTACAACTACCTACCGCATTGCTAAACCATAAGGTAAGTTTGTACTACATTGAAAAAAAAAATGATTTCCTTCTCTCGATATACCAGGTAGGTAAACTTATTCACCTGTTCTGTTTATACCTACTAACCTAAAAAGTCAGAATCACGATATCTTTGCACCTCCTACGAACCCTAGAAATAGAAAATAACTATATAACGTACATACCCTTACCCATGTATTGTAAATTATTGCAAATTTAAACATAGATAGGTACGTATTTCGTTTTTCAGCTGTGAAATGTGGACAAAATGTTGCTTTCCCAATCCCCCTTTGTCATCTCCGGATTTCCAACCAAAGTTGTTGTAAAGTAGCCGTATTGTTGTATCTATACCTTAATTTTTATCCCTAAGTTTGTAAGAAAAGTTATTTTTATTTTCCAGGATCAGCATTTAATGAATATAATGGGCACAAGTTCATCTCATTCGACGGTTCACGTTAATTCGCAGCCGGGACCGTCCATCTTTGGGAAATTTACAACTACCTACCGCATTGCTAAACCATAAGGTAAGTTTGTACTACATTGAAAAAAAAAATGATTTCCTTCTCTCGATATACCAGGTAGGTAAACTTATTCACCTGTTCTGTTTATACCTACTAACCTAAAAAGTCAGAATCACGATATCTTTGCACCTCCTACGAACCCTAGAAATAGAAAATAACTATATAACGTACATACCCTTACCCATGTATTGTAAATTATTGCAAATTTAAACATAGATAGGTACGTATTTCGTTTTTCAGCTGTGAAATGTGGACAAAATGTTGCTTTCCCAATCCCCCTTTGTCATCTCCGGATTTCCAACCAAAGTTGTTGTAAAGTAGCCGTATTGTTGTATCTATACCTTAATTTTTATCCCTAAGTTTGTAAGAAAAGTTATTTTTACTTTCCAGGATCAGCATTTAATGAATATAATGGGCACAAGTTCATCTCATTCGACGGTTCACGTTAATTCCCAGCCGGGACCGTCCATCTTTGGGAAATTTACAACTACCTACCGCATTGCTAAACCATAAGGTAAGTTTGTACTACATTGAAAAAAAAAAATGATTTCCTTCTCTCGATATACCAGGTAGGTAAACTTATTCACCCTTCGTACTTGAACACTTATGTTTTACGACTTTTTGAAATTCAGACTTTTTTTAAATTTATAAGTATACATAAAGGTTTTTTTGTCAAGACTGAAAACCGTTGTTATTAAAAGTATAGGCAATTAATGTTTGTTGTTACTATTACTCAATAATAATAATAATAGGTAATCTTGGGAAATCTGCCTCAAGTAGTGAGTTTGTCATCCCTAGCTATCAACCTATAATACTAAGTTTCATCACAATTGGTTCAGTAGTATTACATAGGTATACGTGGAGATGTAACAAACATAAACATATTCATACACAGGATTACGGATTTTCACATTTATCATATTAATAGGATAAACTAACAAAACTGGTCATAACACCTATGAAATAATAATTATTATATGAAATATTTTACAGGATCTACTAAATGTGTAGACCAGGGCCGGGCCACTACAACCAGGGCCGTTCGCTGCAGGACCATCAAGTAAGCAAACTACCTATATTTATGCTTAGATTAAAACAAAAACTTGAGAGGTGTCAAGGGACACCTGGATGGAACGAAATTCCTTATAACTATAGCAAAAAGTGTCGTTACAACTTTTGGTCTTAATTTTTTCCGTCTAGCCCCCTTTCGCAACGCGCGATAAGGAACTTCGTTCCAAAAACTAAAGATACGGTACCTAGTCACGGCAAATGAGACGATTAAACTGCATCTAGCTGACGCACTAGCCTCAGTTGTATGTCGAACCGTTGCCGCGTGAGCAAGTGCTGTCTCACTGCGATTATCTTTTTGAAATACATCAGAATGCCTTCTTGCTCGTTTTACAAATGCCTGAATCATTCAGGGAAACACAAAAAAAACATTTTACACATAATTTTACTCAAATAATAAAATAAAATGTATAGTAAAAATACCTATATTTAAAGACAAATGTTTTTAAATACAATAATTATGTGAAAGTGCATATAGGTGTTTCTAACTCATTTTTCAAATACGCAATGTTAGAATAATATGCCGTATCTACTCTTGTTTGTTTTCATCTAAGTATTTATGATCGGTTATTAACAATTAGCCGTGTAGCCCCGGAATAGAATAGGGTTACCCCATCTCATCCCGTGGGTATCGTAAAAGGCGACTGAGGGATCGGAGGGAGAAAAGCAAACCTTAAGTTCTCCCCGCGCGGTGACGGATAAACTGCTTGATCCCTAAAAGGGTTGGTGTCAGGCAAGCGGCCGGCCGTAAAAACATTGCTAAATCTAATTGCAGAAGGTAGGTATGGTCAATGATGACTTACCGACCGCGCCGACCCCAAATAAAAAAAAAAACAATGAAGGGTTTAGCGGACCCCGGGGTCCCGAGAGGGATGCAATCGGGAACATCGCTCGGATGAGAAGAATTAACAATAATACATCAGCACAATTGGTTCGTATACATAGGCGAGGTAACAAACATAACCATATTCACACACAGGATTACGGACTTTCGCATTTATTATATTAATAGGATAAAGTAACAAATTGGTCATATTACACCTATGAAACAATAATTTTATGTGAAATATTTTACAGGATCAACTAAATGTTAAGACATCTCAACCAGGGTCGTCCGCTGCAGTTGAAGTTCTGGACCATCAGGAGATAACGATTTATTTGTGATAGGAACTGCTAGTCCTATTAATTTAATACCTAAAGGTGAAACTGTCTGTGTAAGTCTCACACAAAACCGCTGAACCGGTTTTTTAAATGATTTATTTCAATATTTATTTGAATAGGTCAATATTTATATAGGTAGCAGATCTTAAAATCTAAAATTAATGTTATGATATTGAATTTCTGTTATTTGAGTTAAAAATGTAATCTTACTATTAGGAATAAATGAATTCGCAAACAAATCTATTTTAACTCTTTACATTCCCTTCTAGAAATAGGTATTTCGATCCGGTTTAAAATCAAGATTTTTTCTAATAGAAATTACATATCAATAGAACAATAATTATTCTATTGAAATGTAATTTCTTTCTGAATTTCCATTAGAAAAAATCTTGATTTTAAACCAGATCGAAATACCTATTTCTAGAGATTATTAATTGAACTGAACTTTCGAAGGTTCCCGCCAAAAATGCTTGTTGCCAAAATGCTTTGCTAGGCCACGAGATGGCGCTGTAATAAAAAAAAGCAATATAATTTTGTATACATCCATTTCGTATGGTGTCGACATTCTTCTCCGCTAGGAGTATAAGTGTTCGGTGGTTGCTCCGCTCGCTGAGACGAGTTTCATAGTTGTTGCTAAGTTTCAAGTTGGTGCCTTGACGATGTTTTCTTCTCATTATTAGGTTTTAGTGTTCACTTTTGTGAAATTATTCGTATCAAAGTGTACAAAAACTAACCCAATTCGACCGTCAAGGTGTCGATCGTGCTCAGTTGTGCCTCTAAGGAGGAACGCAGCGGACTCAGTTGTGTTTTGAAAAGTTTGGATAAAGTTTCTAAGTTAGGAGTGGCGATGTGTGTCCGCGTCGTGTTGTGATGTCTCTGCTTTACGTTTTATCATCTGATAAAGTGGATTAAAGTGAGTCGGAGCGTGTTCAAGTGAAGAGTTATTGAAATGGAGTCAAGTATTGTGGGTGAGTAACATATTCTAAGACCGTGTGTAAATGAGATCTGGGTGGCTGCACCGCGCCCGCGCCCGCGCCGACTGCTCTCCTATCTTATCAGAGCGCCGCTCTGTACACATCGCGGGCTGATAATAGTCAAACAACTCTCCTCTGACACTCAGATTATCCACATCTCGTAATAGATTAAATACATTCCATAACTTAACCATAACAGGTATCTAATTGACCTAAAAGTCAAGGAAGTTGGTTTAGGTGTGTAGAAGAGTAGTGCCTGTCTACTGCTCTGTCTAGCCCCGTCATAGAACCTATTCTATGCCGGGACTAGACAGAGTGGTAGCCCTAGCTAGGGGAGCCCTAGCTCCCGTATCACTTCCCATGGGTGTCATTTAAAATGACTAAGGGATCTGGGGGGTAAGATTAGCGAACCTGGAGTTCTCCCTATGTGGTAGGTAAACTGCATGTTTCCAAGGAGGGTTTGTGCACAGGTTTGTGTCAGTAAAAATATTGCTAAATCTACTTGCAGTAGCTGTGGTCAATGATGAGATGACTTACCTACTGTGCTGACATGCATGCATGTCACAGAGCTCCATAGTCAGTAAATAGTTTTTTTTTTTTTTTTTTTTATTCTGCGAACAACACACAGCGCCATCTAGCCCCGTGGTAAGCGACTAAGCTTGTGTTACGGTGACTAGACAACGGATATAATACTTATATTTATTTTTCTTTTGTAAATACATACATATTATACATAGAAGGACACCCAGACCAGACACAAATATTTATTTTTTAAGCATAAATACCTGCACCCGGCGGGAATCGAACCCGCAACCTCCTGCATTGCAGTCGCGCTCTCGCACGACGCGCCACAGAGGTCGTTTTATCAGATCTAAAACTATCATATAAACCCTTATTACCCAACTGCCGAAGCAGGGTAATTTTTACGTTTTTATCTTTAAAATGAACTAAATTTTCGGTTTTGTGTTGCATTAGTTTTATTCATGTCATGTTTATCTAAATCTATTTAAATAACCAGGTGTTTAGATTTACAATTAGAATAATTTGAGAAATTATTTGAGCTTACTGAATCATATCATTAACCAACAACTGTCCCTCCTCAAAGATCTAGGTACTTTACAGGATTTGAGAATAGATAGTAATCTGCATGAATATAATTTATATTTATACTGCCCATCCTTCAAGAGCACAGTTCTAGTCCATATGACGTTGCACAGTCTCAGAAATTCAATTATGAAATATGTCAAAGGCATAAAGTCTAAATATTTGTAAAGAGGAGAGACTGGAGTGAATGTTGCACGAGGTGGTGCAACACAAGTCAGTCATGCACCAATTGTCATGAAGAAAGCTGCTATGAAATTTTATCTCAGCCTACTTTCAGCAGATCATGTTCTTCCTTAAGAAACTGGTTTACTTGTTGCATACATACCTATCTATGGACAGTGTCTTATTTCTGTATCATTTGGTTTAGTTTCAAATTCATAGGGATGTGTGCGCGACTCCTGCGGACCTTACTGCTGCTCCTGCGGCTGTTCCAGATATATTAATTAACACCCAGAAACGAGACCCAAAGGTTCCGAAAGGGTTGTCACCGGGAACATAGCTTGCATGCTGACAAAGATATGGCTCGGCCACGTATCATTATTAAGTAGATTTCAATTAGTGTTTCTATTTTTGGGTGTTGTTAGTGAGTGAGATAAATGGACTTCAGACTTTGGTAGTGTAGAATTGAAAGCTTCCTCTAGGCATAGGTATTTATAAAACACAATATACATACATACATGTTACCAACGTTACCTCTTTATAATATTAGTATAGATTCAGCCTTATGTAATATTCATTTCAGCAGAGATTGTGAGTCCATATTTCAAAAGGATTCAACCCTTACAAGAGTGACATAGATGATATGCCTGTTAAGAAAGATCTTTTTTTGCAGTGAGTAGAAGATTAAGTATCTATTGAAAATTTTACAGAATCAGGTTATTTATTATGTTAAGGTCTCTGGTCCCTACAATAATGTGTAACAAACTAAGGTTAAGGGCATCAGTATATTGTTCAAAAGATATCATTGTACAACCTGTTACATACATTATGTGGTCCATCCAGACTTATTTCACTTGACTTTACTTAAAGCTTTTAAATCTTATAAGAACCTAATAAGATAATACTTAGCCAACAAAAATAATAAAAGTTGACTCAGTACATTATGAGTTTATTTTTCTTATTTAACATTACCAACAGTGCAGTTTTTTTAAAGCTTGGATCCCCCAGTATAGGCGTGTGTCAAAGACGCCCACGCCCGCTTCGTAAATCTCAATAAAGTTTGGTATATATCTGTACTTAGTCGTACCTATTATATACCTACGTACAATATTGTGGTACAGTGATGTCGCGGGCGCAGGCGCCGGGGCGCCGCGCGCGCATAGAGCGTTGTTCTTCTTGATAACTTATGATAACATTTTGACAAATCGGTCTGTGATGCATGTTATCACATTTTTTCTCTGGTTAGTTTATTTAGTTAATAACTCGACATTGTCGCCCGTCCCATTTACTACTAATTGAAGGCTACCCAGTGTCCACTTGCAGTAGTGGGTACGTCATACATAGCTCCGCGCCCGCGGCGACAAATTAACACATTTTCGACACGCTCGTCGCGGTCGTCTTGTACTCACTTGATATTCGGCAACCTTTCGGAAGGTTTGCGAGCGACGCACCAGTCACTAGCAACGACGACTGGTGATGCAACACTTCACGTTCCATGTAAGGCTCTTTTTATAGAGCCTACTCATATCGAACGATCACTGTGTGCATGCACCTGTACGATTAGATAACGGGGTCGCGCAACTCTCAGGATGATACGAGGAGACGCTGAGGCGGACTGTGTATTCCTTCTGTTCTGTAATTCACAGATATGTATGATTGATATTGTAAACAATGAATGGCGCAGTAGTAGACGGGTAGGTAGGCTACAGAAAGCAAAACTGAAGAGAGCCGATGAACTATGACCTAGTTGTGTCTGTGAGAGTACTTAATGAGTGGAGGTGATGTCACCGCATCGCGCGACCGCTCGCGGGTTAGCTGCGTGCAGCCGGCCGGTACATTAGGGTACCTACTAGACTAGACCACGTAGGTACCTATAGCGGTCGATGGACGACGGTTCGCAAGCCCCAATTGTCGCTAATAGATTTGTGTATCTGTTTGGAGAGCTGCTGTTTGATTAAAGAAGGCGTATTGCGTTAATATCATAATCATCACGCCAGTCAACTGTTGTAGCTATACGGCCATACCCGTATGGTGGGTGTGCGGGGCAGGGCACGGGGGAGACGGTTGTAACGCCCGGGCCTAGACAATAACGCATTTTAACTGTCCGTTTAATATTCATGATCGGAGGCGCCTATCGCCTGAGCTGTCAACTGTAACTGTCTCCTGCAGCGGGTGGGGCGTGTGTCACGGGCGGCGCGGGCGCGGGTTCCTAGGTACCTACTCGACGATTGGTTTTCGTTCTGATTGTCATATCATTCTAGACAACTACGTAATACACAACCTATTATAAAATATGCAGAACCCTAATTAAGGTATATAAATCTTAACGATAGGATCTGATTAAGTTACATTTAAAGGCTTGAGCGCTCTACTCCCATTTTGTGTACGATGTAGAGCCCCAAATCTTATCTTATTTTATAGTCGGTAATTTACTTGTTGGGAGAACCAACAGCTTAAACAAAGAAAAACCTATATTAACAGAAAACGGGAAGCCCATCTAAGGTTTAAAAGGATAAAAGTATAAAAAAATAAAGCGTTTAAAAAAAAAGGATAAAGTATGCGAGATCAACAACAAGTACCTGTCTAACTTAATAATGTAACAACTATAGGTACTAGAGATGGGCCGACTAGTCGCCGACTAGTCGGTAAAGCCGACTAGTCGTCAACTAACAATTATGCAATAAAACCAATATTTAATTGAATTAATAGTTCAGTAAGAAGGTGGATAGTCAGAAAAACGTATACAAAACACGTCATACCCCACATACATCATCTTAACATCAAACATCTAAAATGTCATAACTATGCCTCAGCTCCATGAATATTTTACTTTTATTTTAACATTTTTTGGAAGTTTCGTAACAGCTTTCGAAGTGCAAATTTATCCAAAAATACCAACAATCGCCGAGTAGTCATGATTAACCCAAATATCTGGGAATTATAATGATCTGCATTGCCGACTAGTCGGCAATTTTGAAACCGACTAGTCGGCTAGTCTGCTAGTCGGCAGAACCCCTAGTCGGCCCATCTCTAATAGGTACCTCTTACTAAATCTTACTTAATAATAAAGTAACTAGGCATGCAGGTATGTAAAAAAAACTAAACACTGTCAAAGAAACCAGCTCCTAACCGTCGCTTCGCTGATGTTCTGTACCAGTGTGCGTACAGAACAAGTCTAAATCGATGACTTCACGTAAATCACTACATGCTGAACATGCTCGCAGCAGGTAGCTGTTCTGCCTATAATTGGTGACGGCACGCGGTACAAAGAATACGTTACTAGAACGATACGACGCCGAAACTATGATCCGATAAGAAAGAATAGAATATACCTAGTTTATTCGCAACTAAAAACACTAATAAATGAACAAAAAAAAAACATAATACAGAAACATGATGAAGAAAGGAAATTCTCGCGGGATCGGGACTTAGGCGGGTAAAGCAGCGGGACCCATGTACCTATTTAATGTATGTATGTAACTATGTATGATCAGTAGAGACGGCTCGCGTTCCATCGTCGCGTCGTCGTCGTTCGCTGCCTTCTCTCTAATCAAGAGAAATTGTCTCGAGTAAGAGCGGCGCGGGCGCAGGCGGAGCGCGAGGAATGTCTACTGTACGCATCATCGGACGCATTTTTGCACGTTTAAATTGATACATTAGTAAATGCCTAATTGATATACAACTTTTACCGTCATACGGTACGTTACCCGTCCCGTCAGATAGTTTCATTGTTTCGATGTAGATCCCCGCGCAGTGCCCTATGTTTCGGTTAATTAAGATAATGCTATGCAAATTGATGCAATTACCTACAATTAAAGTAAACTACAGTTCAATTGTGACAATCGCGATCGTCTCGTTTTCGTCATCGCGATCGTTCTGTACACAACACAACACAACCGATCGTTTATCCAAAAACGTATACAAATGTTGTCCAGGTCGAGATCGATGCGTTGTAAAAATTGCATGAATAGATTTCTATTATGTTGTAATGGTGCACCCACGCGACGATGTGTCGGTCAGAGCGGGCGCCCCCGGCCTAAGGGTTTAGTACTGACATAGAACTGAGTGTGCGGGCATGAGAGACACATGTTGCATATTAGTGGGCACTCGGATTAGCATTTAAATAGGCATGTGGTTGTATCGCGGCCGTGTCGTCGGTCGTCGGTCATCGTATTGTAATTAGTATGCGTGTGTCGCGAGCGGTCGAGCGCGAGCGGCGTGTGTGGGAAGGAAGAGGCTAGACGACTGTTACGTTATGGAGTACTAACCCAGCCTGTGCACTATGCACTGTGCAGTGTGCAGCATAAGTTACTTGCTTCACCGAAAATACACTTTATATTTATTGGTATGACTACATAAGTCTAATAATTATGAAACAGTCTACTGCAGGCACATGCTTGTTAGTACAATAATACATACCTACTAGTGATGGGCCGACTAGTCGGCAGTTCAACCGACTAGTCACCTGCCTACTTCCAATCCATCAAAATTGAATCTGTTATCAGATTCGACACCTCTGGGCTCAAAGGTCGTAAGGGACATTTGGGCGTAAAGGACTTGATGACACTATCTTACTTAGTTTTTAATTCTCTATCGATCTGTATATTCGGAGTAGCGAAATTCGCAAAAAAATGGTCTTTACGACCCACCTATTTTGGTACGCTAAACAAACTTTTCCATAAAAATGGGTATGTAAATAACACTTAGTTACAAAAATGTGCTTACTGTGGTAGTAAAGCATATCAAAGTAAAGCAAAGTCTTATACGACCTAGAGTGTTTAATATAAGTCACCTCAAAAATAGGTTGTAAAGGACATCGTCTTTGCAAAGTGTCCTTTACACCCTTACATTTCGAAATAAAACATACACGTGTGTCCCTTACAGCCTTACATTTCTAAATAAAACATTACACGTGTGTCCTGTACTACCTAGTTTTATTTTAATTATGTTCATCAATATTTGTTGGAAGGGGATAGTTTCTAACTGTTCAACAAGCCCTGTTTAAAATATGGCAACCGAGCACCTCTTCTGAAGATGTCGAAACGTACAGGACCACCAAAGTTTCACAAAAATAGCAGTAGCAAGAGCCAGAAAGAAGTTACAGTCACTGTATGATAAGTTAAATAAATTAATATTGCACGACGTTACACACAGCGCAATTTAGCTCCAAACAAAGCACTAAGCTTGTACTATGGGACTAGACAACGGATATACTACATAATATACTTTTTTTTTTGTAAATACATACATATGATACATAGAAAACACCCAAATCAGATACAAATATTTATTTTAAGCATAAATACTTTTACCCGGCGGGAATCGAACACGCAACCCCCTGCATCGCAGTCGGGCCTTCCCCCGACGCGCCACTAAGGTCGTCGTGAGTTGGAAAGGCAGAAGCTTATTTATTAGAAACCTTGTTTGAGGATCAAAGCGACGCAACATAGAATCCAAGACGTGCCGATGAGGCTATGCGAGGACCTCGTTGTGAAGGAAAAATGGAAATCTTATTCTGCCAAGTTGTTTTATCAGCAGAAAAACAGCTACATCCATCAAAACTTCACAGCATAAAGAATCGGAAAGCTGTTGGCATCGATAGAGTTCTTATTAACACAAGAACGGCGATGGGTTCTTGTTGTGTGAGCATCTTAACTAACATTTTAACCCCATCCGCGAGACCGACGACATCCATGCGCAACGGAGACTGAGTGTTATTACACCAGTATCAGGGCAAAAATTAGGTGCATGAGTATGGAAGTTATCGAGGTATAAAGATCTTACTCCACACCATGAAGCTAGAGTGTGTGGATAATTGAGTGGTTAATCGACTCTCGGATCCGACAGAAGTGTACTGTCTCAAAGAGCGAGTATGGTTTCCGCCCAGATCATAGTCCATATCCTGTTTTGTTTTTAATCTTTATGGAGAACGCCTTAGATGCCTTCGATACGAACTGATGTTGGTAACACTAATTATCCCTTCCCTTATAGTCAGAGTTTACCTGGGATTCGTCCTAAGCCCGTTTCTGTTAAGAGCAATATTAGATGAACAGACTTCGGCCCCATAGCTGCTCGCTCATGTAGGTATGCTGATAATATTGAGCTGTCATTAGATTAGGAACGGCTACGGAGACGCGTAAATACGTGGAAGGAGTTGGTCGCAAACATCTGTTTGCAACTAAATTTTAGAAGACTGACAAACACTTGGAATATCACGAAATCCACATCTGTCTGCATAGACAGTCATGTTCAGATATGAGCAGATATACCCGTTTAAGTATTTGGGTATGCCGTGAAAGAACATGTCTATAAAACCATCATTAGATCTGTCCTTTTGTACGATGGGCCAGTGATTTAGTGACATAAACAGCAGTTGCGTATCACGGAGATGAAGATGGTGCGCTGGATGTGTGGAGTGATGTGGACATGGACAGATCGCGTTACGAATTTCCGCAACTGAGGCAGCCTTCATGTTCGAGACATTACCTATTAATTGCTTGATGGCTGGTACGACCAAGTGTAATGCAACTAGTTACGTAGAAAACAAATATTAGGGCTATCCGCCCGGCCGTGGCAGATTGGGAAGTCACGAGAAATACTGGATTGACGTCGTAAATGGTGAACGCATGCAAATGGCTTACCTGCACACGCTTCCGAGAGGGATGCAACAGGGAAAATCACTCAGTTAATGATGATTAAACTTAAATTAATAATTTCTCCATACAACGGGTGATCCTTAAGACCCAAAAAAAATGTTACACTTGTCGATTAATTCCTTATTTTGTTTAGTTTCGTGCAGTAAGGTGGATTTACGCCCTTAGGTACTGACATAGGGTACAAATTTGTGGGGTGCAAAGGACACTTATTTTGAAATTTATGGTCGTAAAGGAAATTTATTTCGGTAAATACGGCACTAGGGTAATTGTTCAACACTGTCTTAGAAAATACTATAAATTCTAAGCACTTTCTTCCTAGGTTTCATTTAAATAGCTCAAGAAACGAAGATGCTACAGCAAAAATAATTTTATTTTTTTAGTTTTTTGCTTCTCCTGAAAAGTCGCATTTTGTCCTTTACG
>CAUEGO010000346.1:0-18227 GCA_958496205.1 Idaea biselata
CCTTTCATTTTGTACAGATTTCGGCGTTCCCGCAACGGGTTGACTGATTACTCTCGTCGAACCATCCGCGCCTTTGGTCATAATAATTCTTCTGGCACCGATTACCGTCTTTTGGCCTGAGGGTGTTGATGTGTTTGATGTTAGCAACGAAGTTAAAGTACTCTTTCCAGAGTTTTGATTAGATGTTTTTGATTTATCTGTAAGGTAAACAAAAATACAGATGGGTTATAAGAAGAAAAATAACAAATTATGGCCTGGACACCCACGGTGAACCAAGAGGAACCCACCCGAGGGGCCGCTCGAGCTTCGGCTCGCGGCCGGTAGGTTACGTCCGTAACTGAGGTGGGCCGCAGTGTGCAACATTGCGGCTGAGGGTTTCGGAGCCGCGGCAGGAGAGGAGTGTCGGTGTTGCGTTGCCGCTCTCCCTATCTGCCGCGGCCTCGGCGGGGCCGCCACCGTTGATGGCGGACGCGGTGGGGCTGTAGGGGAAGAGGAATGTCGGTGTGTCGTTGCCGCTCGCCCTATCCCCTGCAGCCGAAAAGTGGTCGGCGACGGGGCCACAGTGGCGGCGGACTCGGGGGAGTTCGTCGCCAAACACAGAGCCCCGAGATGGTGGCGGCGTGTCCGCGCCGCCTTTCGAGAGGGCTTCGCCCATTTGGGCGCTTGGAGATGGGGTTCACCCGGACCACCCGCCGCTAGAGCTTGCCGAAGTTATCCGAAAGGTTCCGGCAAGCTCTGGCAACTGCGGCGCGAAGGACACCGAGGGGTTTAGTGGGTATACCCTGGCTGCACACCATCTTGGCCGGGGGGACCCCCACACACCGGGCCGCCTCTCCCCCGAGAGCGTCTGACGGTCTTAAGGAGATTCCCCTCGTAAAAAAAAAAAAAAAAAAAAAAAAGACTACGCAAGTCCCTGCCTCGTGCCGTGAAAACTTCCAATACTATATTCTCCTTTAATTGTTCACGATTAAGGCTCGTTAAAGCGCCATCTATCTATCTTAATTTTCTAAATAAAATAATATTTGTATGAGCTACATACAAAAATTAAAAAGAAATTTAAATTATATTTATTTAGATTTTTTTAAAACATGAATCGTGACAGAGAAGACGGAATACAAAGTAATTATATAGTGTAACGTTTTTCCCTTTTAGTTAAAGAATCTTAAAATAAATTAATGCATTTACCCTGTGACATTTCTAAAGCTCGTTTCTGTTGATGAGCAGCCCGTTGTTCACGCAATTGTTGTTCCATTTTGTCCTTGATATCAGCTGCGTTGGGTGGTGGCTGTATGTTACGTTGCGGCAACTTCCCAGTTGATGTGCGAGTCACAGGAGTGGCGCGTTCTGTTCGCTCTCCATATTGACGAACTTCCCATAGTTCTAATTTATCTTCATCAACCCACTCTTCCGAAACCTAGAAATTTTTAAGATAAAAATATTAAAAGCAACAGTAAAAACATAATGTACATGTTGCACCAAAAAATATAAGTTTATTATTTTATTACCTGTGGTTCCGTATTTTGGGGCGACTCTGCACGTTTCCTTTTCCTGAGACCACTACGTATCGAAGTCACCTCCCGTACAGTTTTTGGAAGTTCGAGAGGAATGACAACACGACGACGCAAATATTGCGTGCGTTCCGAAAACTGCCCGATATGTCGATGTTTTAACAATTCTAGTGATACGATTTCGGTATCCGTCGTCAACTGATGTTTGCCATCTGCAGTAGCCGCTTTGGCTGCCATATCATCCCATCTCATGCAGGCCCACATAATACGCAACTGCAAGGCAGCACTCGCCAGCCATTGGAGGTTGACTGTACGATATAACCAACAGGTTTTGAATTGTGGTCTAGCGCAAGGGTATGGCCAGACAGCCTGATTAGGCTTCGCGCTATGACTGAAACCGAAGACATGAATGTGACCACCTTGCCTGGATATTTTTTTCAGTTCATGAGACGGTAACGCCATTATGGTTTTAGCCCTACTTCTAGTATGGAATGTGGAACAGGGTGGATATTTTACAGGTGTTCTCTTCTTTTTCTTTTCTACAGCCGAAGTCTGAACTCTTTTTAAATATAGTTTGCCACAAGGGCTCTCTGTCGAGTACACCCTGATCACACCATTTACTTTCTCTTCTTTAATTTGTTTATCTTCACGTTTAATAGACTTAAGAAGACCGAATCGTCTGTTGACAGTTGCTCGGTATTTTGCCTTTTCATCTTCCGTTTTTACAGTAACTTTGTATGTGTCTTTTACGTCATTCTTGCAAGAGTTTGAACTTTTTGTTCGTCCTTTTGAGATTTTTAACTTTGGTATAGACGGTCTTGACTTGTCAGAGTCTACAGTTGGTTGATCTTGTTGATCGCTATCAGTTAGTTCCTTCAATGGACCAATTTCAACTTCATTGTCATCATTGCTCTCACATGTGATGTCGATATCCATTTCATTGCCAACAGCGGGAACTGCCGATTCTTCAAGGGTACTCTCGGTCTTGAGAAGTTCTTCATCTATTTCAATTTTTTCAGTTTTCAATCCTAAATCACTATCATTGGATTTCCTTTTGACGCAGTTTTCGGCAATTTTATTGTCACACTCCTGTGCACAAGCTACAGCCGATAATAAGTCGGAGAGTATTTTCTCATTTGAGTTTGTATTTACAGAATTTTTACCTAGTAAATATTGTTCTAGTATTGACATTTTAGAATTTCCTTGTGCAGCAGTAGAATTTATGCCACTTTTCAATAATGAAACCAGCTCATTTAGTATTTTCCCTTTCATAATGCAAGTTGGTGAGAAACAATTTACTTTAACCTGTGATTCTTCAAGTAATGTTGATGTGTCTAATTGTTTGCATCCCTGTGCATAACATTTGTAATGTTTTGTCAAGTCCGCTAATTTTTGGTATTTTTCTCTCAAAATGTCAGCTTCTTTAGAGTGACTGTTGGGTTTCTGGAGTTCGACAGTTGGTGCGCATATAGATGACAGATCAGTTTCGGGCTCATCGTTTTCAACGTCAATGTTTTTATCATCTTCGCTTTTAATATCAACTTCTTCTTTTTTGACGTCTACAAGTAGATTGGTCAATTTCTTTTCCTCCATGAACTTGAGATAAGTCCTCCTGGCTAAGAACTCATCTAACTTGGATTTTCTAGCAATCTTAGGATAGTATCTTCTAGTTGATGAACTCAATGCCTTTTCAACATCTATTTCTTCAAAATCTTCATCATCTTTTTCTACTTTTAGATTTCTCATGGTAACTGGTACTAAAAAAATAATAAAGGTAGTTCTTTTATGTAGAAAAACAAAAAAAACAATATACGAAAACGTTCATTGTTTTTAGCTAAATGTATGAAAATTCAATTAATTGAAATGGTTAAAGATATGAGAACCAGTCAAGCAAAATTAAGCTAAAATTAAAAATTAGACATTTTACTCACATTTATCCATAACTTCTGTATTAGCAATATCATTTGAAGTTAAATACTCATAAGTCTTAGGTTCAACAGCTAATAGTTTTATAATATTTCCTTCTCTTACTCTAACAGCTATCTTAGATGGGCCATTGCACAAGCTTAGTTTCGGACTAGTATACAGCTTTTTATATTTCCTAGTAGAAGAGTTCCAAAGCCAGCCCCATTGACCATGAACTCTGTATTCTTCGCCTTTTTGTTTCCATATCTGCAAATAAATAAAATAGTTGATTTGTTACCTTAATCTTAATGCAAAATCTAAGTAAAAACTGTTTTTTTTTTTTTTTTTTTTTTTTTCAAAATTTTTACCTGATGTCGCAGCCCAAGTGAGTATTTGACAAAATTGTAAGCTGTCCTATACCGTTCTTCTTCTTCATCCCTCTCTTTCTTCTCCCTTTTGTCGAGTTTCTTTCGTTCCTCTCGCTCTGAAGCCGTCGTTCTTATCAGTTTTACGTGGCCCAACTGTTCATGCCAGGCAGGCACCCAGGCAACACTTTTTATACAAGCCTAAGGGAAAACAGTGATGAGTTTATTAAAGTATTTCTTTAAATTGAAAGTTAATAATGTGATGGAACACTTTAGCTGATGCCTGTGCCTATGAACCTATAGATACTTACTTGTAGTACACATAGAGCTCTTGAAAAATCTCTTGGAACTTGGCACATTTGGACTGCCAGAACCCAAGGTTTTCTCAATATTGACCAATTAGGATGCATAAATTGTAATACTATGTTGGTTTCTAGTTGCAGAAGTGTTTGTCGTAATGTTCCGACCAGCAGCGGTTTTGTAGCTAAAATATAAATAATGGCAAAATGTTAATAAGTAAAAATTCTTACACAGTATAATTTAAGAAAGGCGGTTTGCAATTCAACGTAGCGAAGACCGAATACTTGGCTAGTACCACAGATCCCAGACCTTTTTACGTAGACGGTCACATGGTCAAGTGGACAGACCAGTTTAAGTACTTGGGATCTGTGTTTCATGCGTCCGACGACATTAACTGCGATGTTAAGTCTCGCATTTCGGCAGCTTGGGATAAGTGGCGATAGGTGACTGGTGTCGTCTGTGACCCCAAAATGCCGGTTAAACTGAAGGGACAGGTCTATAAAACGATCATTAGACCTGTCCTACTGTATGGTAGTGAAGCGTGGCCAGTGCTTGAGTGACATAAGCAATGCTGCGCTGGATGTGTGGAGTGACGCGAAAATACCGCGTTAGAAACTCCCGCATCAGGGACAGCCTTCATATCCGAGACATTGCAGATAAATTGCAAGAATGCAGCTTACGGTGGTACGGTCACGTTCTACGAAAACTGACTAGTTACGTGGGGAACAATGGTCTTGCTATGGGGCCTCTGCCAGGCCGCGGCAGATTGAGAAGACCCAAGAAGCGGCTTGACGTCGTAAGATCGGATATGCGTCCAAATGGCCTCACTACGCGGGATGCCGTAGATCATGCGAAGTGGAGACGTAAAAGTAGAAAAGCAGACCCCGGGCTCTCGAGAGGGATGAAACCGGGAACATCGCTCGGATGATGATGGTGAGCATAATCTAACAAAAAAGATCAGAACAGCTATACTGGGTAGCACTCCAGGAGCAATCTGCAAAGACTATTGTGGCTAAGCAAGCCTTTGTGTGACATGGTGCACAGTTTTTTCTCTCTTCCACTCCAGATTGTTCCCAGTATGTATATTCTACTCTTTATTCAAACAAATGAAGTCTATTATATATAGAACTTACTATTAAGTAGTCCCACCCACTTGAACTCCTGAGTGGACGACAATGAGAATTTATGTGACATGTATCGTTTTTTATCCCTTTCTTCATTTCTTTGTGGTTTATTCAATGCTAGAGGATTACAACTGTATTGATTTACATAATTTTTATAGTTATTATCATTTCCCAATTTGAAGAGATAGGTTCCATTTGATATCTGGTTGGATTTTAGTCTTGTTATTCTCTCGGGCACTGGAAATTAATTAATGTATTAATTTTAAGAAATATATACCTACCTATACAAATAAATTTCTCTTATAAAATAAATTCGAAATACATATAAATAGATAATAAATTAGTAATATTTTATTAACAAACCTTCTTCATTCTTTTTATTTTTAGCTTTGTTCGGTTTTGTTTTCTTGTTATCTTCCTCATCAGGTGTCTCTGCATCTTCATCCTGACCATCCTCAGTAACCACTGTAACCTCATTCACAACTTCTCCATCTCCATCAATAGACGATACATTGTCAACCTTATCATCATCCAATTTAAGGCCCATATTTAATTGTTGTCTCTGTTCCTCCTTCAATTTCCTTTGCTTTACTATGTTAGTATTTTCTGTCTCTAAGTAAGATTTCCTATTTCCTTTAGCCTGATTTGTTAGCCGTTCTGTAATATCCATCTGTCTTATGATCTCTTGTTTCATTTCCAAAAGTTCTCTGACTAATGGTGCTTCCATTTCTGCTGAATCTAATACTGATAATAATTCTTGAAATTGGTGTGAAGTTGTGTAGTACCATACATCACTATTTTCTGTTTCACTACAAAATCAAAATAGACAAGTTTTATTGCTTGTGTACATAAAACATGTTTGTAACATCTCTCAATAATGTAATTTAAGCAATTGTTAATATTTGTACATTTGTTAATTAACAAGCAGATTGAGACGTAAATTCTAGATAAAATTAACTTACATAAAAATCCGTCTGGCAATAAACCAATACTTTCTGCCATGTCTATCAAAGCCCAAATGTTCATGACGACAGAGTAAACCTTGTTTTTCAGAGTCGGTTAAACAATCTGTCACACCAGTTGTTTTGTGTAGTTTACAGAGGGCACATTGCCAGTCTTCAGTGGGTACATCAACTAGAGGTGGATCTACACATTCTAGGTGATATACAGCAGGGCAAGTTTCACAACATAAGAGGTCACCGAGTCTATGGCACACCCGACAGTGATCATCATAGTGAATGGGAGCTGAAAACATATGCTAGGCTATAAAACGCATTCCGATGATGGAAAGAGAGTTGTCTAAACATCTAGCTAGGCAAACTACTTTTTGATTTTGTAACATTTTTTCGAAAATTTTAGGTGGAAGTTGGAGGTTATTAACCCCAACTTGACCTTTTATTTACTTCGGACTATGACTATATGAATAATTGGCTTTAATTTAAAAACAGTTGTTTTCCAGTCAAACATAACCTGAATAATAAAGAGGTTTCCAAAAGTGGGTTTGTTCCTCCTATTATCCCTACACTGTATATGATGTGACAATTGTGTACACCACCTGCACCCTACAGTATTGTTGGCACTCTGGCACTAGCTTAATGTTGTTTTAGATCTTCAGTAATTAAATACAATTGACTCAGTAGTTTTTGCAAAAGGAAATATAACATACAGACATACATTACAAAATCATGATTGAAATTAATAAATACTTCCATCTGTCATTTAACTCTTTTTAAAGAACTAGCACCACCCCATGGTTTCACGTGCGTAAGTCCCGATCCCACAGGAGCATTGGGACCAAAAGCACCCTATGTATTATTTCAGATCCTCAGCTATCTATCTACAAACTGACTTCTATTGCAATCAGTTTAACAGTTTTTGCGTGAATGAGTAACAAACATACATACTTACAAATGTTCTCCTTCGTCATATTATAGGATATAGGAGTATAACCATAACAAAATATTACACATATTGAGAGCCTATTCAAATGTTGTAATGGTATGTAAAAACTTAGATTTACACATCTAGCAAATACTCTTCATCTCTATATTTTCCTAGGAAGAGAAACCTAGGTCTATACTTTCCATACTAGTAATAGGAATGTGTAATAAGATGGATAATGAGTTTTGATCCTGATTCATATGTTGCACAATATTTCTTCAGGAAAGAACTTTTTGGACAAAAAAATTGAATATTTTCTTTAGAAATAGTGTAGAAAATGTTGGAATTTTTACAGTAGATTATGTTTATGATATTATGATAATGTATAAAAACAATATTAAGCCAAAATATTCAAACAATAACAATTTAAATTAACACTTAACTTACCTTCACTCAACAGGTCATCTCGGACAGGGTTTGTAATCAGAAATTGATTGCACAGAAACTGTAGAACAGTAAGTCTATCTTCAACAGAAGTAAAAGGATATTCACAAGAGTTTAAAATTTTCACCACATTCTGATCAAAAGATTTATCACTTTCCACATAAATTCTAAGAATTTCCGGCCATGTCATTACATCTAATAGAAATAAAGTAATATTCACGCTGTCTTTATGGTCCAGGGGACCAAAATGGGTCTGTTGAGCATCTTCCTCCCTGAGTAAAGCTTTTAGTAACATCATATGTACTTCAACAAGTAAATTGCACTGATCCTCACAGCTCAGAGCTGCACACAGATCTTCAATGCGAAACGGAGATAGCCTCACTAAATGCCTGAAGTGTCTTAGTACTTCATATACTCCAACTACTTGGAATACTAAACTGTGAGGAATAAGAAGGTCGTCAGAAGATGACGGTAATTCTAAGGGTGGGATCTGTCTTTCCTGTAACCAGAGTGGGTCTGGACTTGGTGGCCGTAGTAAGTTACTGTTTATCTTTCTGGGAGTGCCTCCAGTGGTGCTGTAACTGCTAACAGAGAAATCACTGTCACTGGCGGCTTCAGCGGCGCTCCCGTCAGAGGTCTCGCTCGCGCGATCTTCCTCCACTTCAGATTTTTCACTTTCGTCTCCAAAGTCTGAGCCATAATGATATTCAGACTCATGATAATCAGCTGCCTGAGGATTGTAACCTCTTCTGGAATATGAACCTGACAAGCCTCCTCGTTTATTTTTGTGTCCTCTACCTCTGAGTTTTCTCGCGCTCCGTTTACTGATGTCGCTGCCTTGAGGAGACGATGCCCTCGACGCTGTTGGCGTGCTTGCAATCGATGCATTTGCTTGGTTTTGTAAATATTTTGGTTTTTTCAATAGATGATATTGGAATTTTCTATTCTTTTCAAAACTTCCCGATTTCGGGGGTCTCCCGCGTTTTTTTGCCCCCCTTCCTGACATCATTGAGAACTGTCAATTGTATATCGTTCTGCACGTGTGTCGTACAAACATAGTCTTGTTTACAAAAACAAAAACGATGGTATTTCTGTTCATCCTAAATCCAACGCAATCATGATCGCAGTCATTGCGACGCTTCGGGTGTATCGAACGTCACAAATGAACACCACACACAATTTTAGCACTGTATCTCACTGGATTCACTAAAAGTCATCAAGTTCACTAATTATCCATATTCCTCATTGATTTTTATGAGGGAAAAAGGCACCAAAATCGTAATGACGCGAAATACGAGTGGTACTCGTAATTTTGAAACGCTCAATGCTGGCTTCCTATTGGTCGATTAGCAGTCCGCCATATCGTTTTTAGTAATTTGTCGCAAATTACTACATCGGAGCTAGGTAAATTTACTAGAATACACAGTTTTGTTATTCGTCGATGTTCGTAAAAATATATATCAACAATTTTATCAATCATAGAAAGGAAATAATTAACATGAGTACAAAACGATTCGATGGAAAATTGGATAGAACACACCGGCGGCCATTTTCTTCTTTTTAAACGATGTCATAACATACACTAATATTTTTTATTATGTGAAGTCGTTATTGACTTACATACATATTTTTTGTAAAAACATATTTTAATAAACTAAGAATAATGGAATATTTATAAGTAATATTTCCAAGTTATTTAATTGTAGAAAACTAAATAGTTCCTAATCGAACGCATTACCGGATATAGTGATTGTCTATGATGAAGAATCTATATTTGACCAACATTATAAAAAAAAAAATCTTGTGTTGCCATGCGAATGGTTTCACTACGATGAATGAACATATAAATGCCCGACTTAATGAATGAATGAAATACCATTTCACTCAAAATTATCTATGGTTTACACGATGCCAAAACAATGTCAATGTCAAACGCAAAATAACCTCAAAAATCGAACGTTATTTATTTAGTTAGATTGCTTTTTCTGATTCACAAGGCGTAAAAACCATTAGGAAAGAAGAAAAAGTGAAAAAATAAGTAAGGTATTCAAAACAGCAGTATTTAATTTATGCCACTTATGTATTATGAAGTCCTATCATAAAATTCGTTTCTATTTCAGTATTCCTGTTACGATCGCTTTTTATCTTAAAAAATGTATCAAATGAAGACTATCGTAAATTACCAAGAGGAAATTGCGTTGCCTAAGTGCATGTATCATTTGAAAAACCCAAATATTTCACTGAACGACGAAGTTGATTCCTTCAATATAAATATTAGTAACCAGGTTATGAAGTTTCTTAATAAGGTTGATTTCAAATTTTAGAATCATATAGCAGTGCTTTTCTCTTCTAACATTTCTCGCCGAAGTGCTAACAAACTAATATCATTATTTAAACCAAAGTTTTAAGGTGCACTCACACACATCAGTCACTGTCAAGTCACGTCACCGGACAGGGTTTTAATAAAAAAAGTGTCTATACTGCTAGTATGACTTTGTTCCCACACGTCAGTCACCGGCACGTAACCCATCAGTCACGTCACCGGTCAGGCACGTCAAATAATGTTTTCATACAAGTGTCATACTTTTATCCCCACACACCCGGGACCGTCACATCTCATTTCAGTCAGCGTCGTGCTACCGTCATTGCTACCGCCAGGGCAGTATCTGTTCTATAGCGTGACACACACCTAATCACAGACCAACCTGTAACGTGACTGATGTATGTGTATAATGCTTCAGTCAAACCGGCGACGTGACTGACGAACGACATGACGGTGACTGGTGTTTGTGGATGCGTACACAAACCGTCACCGATCAGTCATTGGTGACTGATGTGTGTGAGTGCACCTTTAAACAAAAGATGTTTTTTGTCGACTGCATAATTGGGTCCTACTGAATAACTACTCCAAATTCTTCTTTAATTATCGAGATTTTAATGAATATAAAGTAGGATCTTAATATCTTATCTGAATGCTTCAGATAGCCATTATTATATTATTTTCTCTTTGTTGCAAACTTAATATCAAAGGAAAATATAATGCAAAGGTCATTTAAAAGACAATAATCTATTACTATTATAAAGCGGAAGAGTTTGTTTGTTTGTTTGAACGCGCTAATCTCAGGAACCACTGGTCCGATTTGAAATTCTTTTGGTGTTGGATAGTCCATTTATTGAGGAAGGCTATAGGCTACTTTTGATCCTTATATTCCCACGGGATTGGGACTTATGCGGGTGAAACCGCGGGGAGTATTAAACATAAGAACAGTGCAATGTGTCACCTATTACATATTCACCTTCAGTTGAATACTGCAAGTGAAATGCTTTGATTTGTGTCCAACTAGAGCTGTCTATACTTTCATTGCTATTGGTTCAGTAGTTTTAGTCTGAAAGAGTAACAAACATATACACATACATATCTGCTCACAAACATTCACATTTATAATATTAGTAGGATAATTTTGCTTCATACTTTTAGACCACTAATCCTAAAATGGCAGAGCTGGAGCAAAGGCAGGAGGTTCTAATAAAGAAGCTAGATGTGTTGTACAACAGAATAAAAACAATCAGTTCTTATTGCAACCCTGATGCTGTTACTGAAAGTTTGAAAAATACAACAAAAAAATCAAAACAATGTTCAGTGAGTATACATTAACCAAACCTATCACAGATGATATGGGACGTTCGTACAGTCAGACATAACCTAGGGTGGTATTTTAAGGTTTTATTTTTCAACAATGATTTCTCAATTGTTTGATATTCCATGTGAAATAACTAACACTTTGGAAGCTTAAATGAGTTCATGCAGGATAACCAACAATATTTGAACTATTGAAAAAAATAAAACCTTAAAATTTTACCGTGTACCCCAAGTCCATTGTTGACTGTACTATCTGCAAGCTCGGATGATGCAAGGATGATTCAAGCTACAACGTGCCGTATCCCGTCCGGGCCCCGGACGGGGCACGGTCAAACATTATGGTATACTTTTTGTATGAAGTAATTCATACTTTTTGTATGAAGTAATTCATACTTTTTGTATGAAGTCCCCGGCATGGCACGTTGTAACATGAACACATGCGCCCGGGCGCCCGCAGGGCAGTCAACGTCAAATCTTAGTGAGGTGAGCAGCTAATCAGCAAAATGAACGATGAAAAGTTATTAGAGTGTGTGCGCAAATACCCAGTGATTTATGACATGAGTAATTCCAAGTATTTAGATATTAAATACAAAAATACTATTTGGAAAATAATGACTGACAAAATAATGGAAATAATGACGCCCGGCCGGGCGCACGGCGGACGTGTCCCGGCTGAGGCACGTCCCGGTCGCGGCACGGTGTAGCGTGAATCATCCTTTAATGTAAAATGCAGGTGCAATTTTAACAGTGAAATTGGTGCAAAACAAAATTACAAAAATGTTTGTTAGGTATGGAATTGTTTAATTTATCTGACAAATAACTTCCAGGTACCGCAGTTGGAAGAGGCAGTCCTCTCAGTGACCCCTGACAACCTACCTTACTACCTCAACCTGGTATTGAAGTCTGCTGCAGTCAACTTCTCGTGGCACATTCATTCATCTGTCCCTAACGAAAACGTACCAATAATAAAGGCTTTTGTTAAAACACTAGAGAACTCTGAAAGCAAACCTTACGCTAATTTGAGACTGATATTTAGCAATGGTAAGATTTTATCTGGTTGTCTGTTTGTCATCCATTTAGATTTGCAACTGCAACTTACACTTCAAAATTACGAATTTTATTCTGGTTAATATTTTTAACAATATGTTTTAGAATAAATAAATATTTCAAGTTGCACACATCACAATCTAGCTACAAAGTAACTAGGCTTGTACTATGGGTACTAGATAATGGATATGCTACATAATGAATGTCCCTGTATCTTGTATGGAATGAAAATTTAAGTTTGATGATTTAAATCTTTTGTTTCAGCATCAGCAAAAGCAGAATTAAAGCTATCATCATTATCAACGCCTATTATAGGAACTGTTAACATCCTACGTTATTTATCATTTGTTTACCCAAACATTTTTCCTTACAACTCTGATGACTTCTCCATAGACTCTCTATTAGACACTTGTCATACAATGGAATATTCTACAGATGCAGAAATGGTACCATTGTCCAAGAAATTGTTTGCAAACGCCAAAGGTTGGATTTATAACAATGGCCTGTCAGTGGTTGATATAGCAGCTTTTAATGTTGTGAAACAATCTAAAAATGCCATGAAAGTGGCACCGAAATCTTGGATAGACAAATGTGAGAAAGCTTTTAACTGAATGTAAAGTGTGAGATTCTATGTTATATTTATTGCATAATAAATGGCGTTCAATTTTTATTTCTGAATTCACTTTGTATTTCGCATACCTACCTAGTTACAGTAAGAGTCAAAAGGCAAACACCCCTATTAATAAACCTGGAGTAAGGTCGGATTAGTGACATCATGCGTCTTTTTCCGTGATAAGAACTTTCAAAGTTGACAGACAGAAACAAAAAGTGGTAAATGTAATCTCACCTTATCCCACGTGTATAAATAAAAGAGAAAGAGCTTTAACGAACATAAAGTAAATGTGTTTGACAAAAGTGCATTACCTAGCGTCCGACTAAAAGAGACAACTCTGCAGGATAAGTAAATCCTGAAATTGGCTAAAAGCTGGCACGAACACATAGAACACGTTGCGCATATGTAGTGTCCCTGAAGTGTTCACACACTTGCACTTCGTTCAGACATTACATTAGGTACACAAGCACAATATGTAAATGTGTGTTTCTCTCAGCTTTTAGTAATTGACCTATAGGTACCATAGGTTATCTAATAGTTGCTACCCTTCAGCGCTGTCTATAATAAAATAAAATATATCTATAAACTCAATTCGCGGTCCATCTTTGCTATGGGCACTGAAACTACTAAATCCTTATTTTTGAATCGCTCGTGCCACTTCGGGCGATTTTATGAAACTATCGCGTTGCGGTCGTCATAGAAAATCAGTAGAAATTGACCTATTTAAATAGCTCGAAAGTGCACAAGAAATTATAATAAAATAGAGCCCCTTGGAAGGTTTTGATAAAACCCCTTCAGGATCAATTATAATAATGAAACGATGGCGATCGTCTTTAGTACCTACATGACGAAGAGGTTCTAGTTACGAAAAGTAAAAATAAAGCCTTGTTAAACAGCGAAATAAACTTCTAGGCCCCTATTATTTTATAACTAAACTTTCTCAACCATGTTTAACCTTCTTGAGGTTTAAGCGAAAATTTTCCATGTTGTTAAACTGTTTCTAACAAAATTGTACAGAGCTGAGACATAGTTGAAGCATTTTAGTTATAGAATAGATGCCCTTGATTCTTAAACAGTTATGAAATGTTAGTTATGATTTTATGAATGTGGACCAAGAAGATAATAAACCTTGGTAATTTTTACTCTGATAAGATCCGGGGAATCGGGACTTAAAAATGTTATATGCTATAATTGGGATTAAGTTAAAGGGTCATTATACGATCCGAAAAGCTGGCTTCCTTTGTCCACACCTACCGCACACATGTAAAACTAATGTTAATGTGTACACGAATCTATTGCCACTTTGTATCGTTAATATTTTTGAAACCACGTAGGTACTAAATATATGAACAGAGGTACCAAATAGGTACTAAATTACGAGCGTAGTTTGGTATAAATCTATTGCTTGGTCCGGCCGACGACGGACACGGCTGTGGACCTATTATAATATTACCAATTTAATATAGGGGTACCCTCTTGATCTACCGGTGGTTGTCGGGTATTGAAATAAAATACAATTTAGCTATCTTGTAAGTATCTTGTGTATTTTCTTAAATCTTAAAGTGATAATAAAAAGATTTATATTAAACATTATTTTAAAAATAGACGTACTAATATCTCAGACAAAATGGTTGACACAATAAGATTTTTTAGTTTCTGTAGATAGTAAGTACATCTTTGTAACTACATTGTGTTCTGGTGCATCACTAATGCTTAGCATGCTTTTCAGTTTATGACAGTTAACGAGATGTAAAAAGCATCTCTTTTTATTACTACGTGCATTATTAACAATTTACACAATGTTGGAAAATTTCCAACAGAAAAAAACTTATGTAAAAATATACGATTTTAAACTAACATGGTTGGTTTTCACTTCAAATATTATTTGAGAACGGGTTATCTTTACCATATTCAGTCCTGTCCCACTCTACTTATTAAGCATGAAGCCACAGGTACCATTGAGTATTTGATCTATCGGTAATATAAGCGGCACGTTCCAATCAGTGCAAGTGTACGGCTTTATTCCGCAAAAAAAACCCGTGTAGACCCCAGCTAGCTTCTACACGGTTCGGGAATTATTTTGTGTAGCAACCTGCAGGCTTTATGTTTTGTGTGACGTCATTGGCTTCTAGAATGCCAAGTTAACTTCACGGGTTTCAACATAGTTTTCGAAAAGTTGACTGGAGTCTACATCGGATCTATGTAGTTGTTTTGTTACAGAATAAGGCCGCTGATTGGTACGAACGTGACCGCCCCCGCGCGACATTGAAATTATTTATGACAAGTGAATATGGTAGGTAGTTAGCGCTGTGGCGATCTAAATTGCACTTGATTGTGTCGTACGTAGCAAGGATTACTATTATTTAACATCACTTTACGGGGTGAGTATGTGTGTCTGTTCCAGGCCCCTGTTTCATAAAGCCGACAATTCGTTTTTTATGTCAAGAACTGACTTATTTGTCAAATTGTCACGCTTAAGCTGTTTCATAAACGTGACAATTTTGTTTTTAAACAAAATTGTCTATTGTTTATTATTGTTAATATTATTTTTTATTGTTTCACCTATCGCTTTAAAGCGATAGGTGAAACCTTGACATATTTTTAGAACGCGTTTCATAAACGCGACATATGTCAAGAAAACGCGACAATTATGTCGCCGAAAATATGTCGGGTTCCGAGACAGAAGGGTAGGCGCCTGTCGCAAATATCGGACAATTTTACAAATATGTCAATACGTCACGACAATTTTATGTTTCATAAAGCAGAAGTTTTTCCCGACAAATTGTCTGTCGCACAAAAAGTTTTATGAAACAGAAAAATGTCAAATTGTCGCGACAATTTGACTTATTTGTAAATTTTCCACCATGACAATTTTGTTGCCTGTCGGCTTTATAAAACAGAAAAATTGTCAAATTGTCGGTTCTCGACATATGTCGCGCCTGTCGGATTGTCAGCTTTATGAAACAGGGGCCTGCACTATCATGTATTCTCATCATTATCCGAGCGATGTTCCCGGTTGCATCCCTCTCGAGAGCGCGGGCTCCGTACTATCATGAATTCTGTGTCATATTGTTTGTTTATACGGAGCTCGATAACACTGTAAAATAACGGTCCAATTAAAACATGGTTAATATGCCGTTCTTAAATAATATGTGATATGTAAAAATATCCCCATTGAACTAATTTGATCAATTTCACGTTTATGGCGACAGATAATGGCACCTAATATTATATATGATTCCGTAGCGAGGGTTAAGTATCGGTCTTTATGTTTATGAGAATGATATTTTATTGTAATACATTACAGTTATTTTATTTTTAGCTAAACCTTTAGTTTGTCGGTCATGAAATTCATGAGTGTACTACGGAATCCATGATATATACGCGTTAGATAACGCAGTCCTCATTTTATATTGTCTTGTATCTATAACTAGACAAGTCCTGCCCGTTTGGTGCACGACTCAAAGTTGGTAAGTATGTGCTACTTATAATTACGAATAAAAACATGAAAGGAATGTGAGAAAGGCTGGTTTTATTTTATTCATTTTTGGGAACGGAAGCTCACACCAAAAATCTTATTAGGCTTGAAACACAGAAAAGGCACAGTAACACGATGCGGTGCTACTTCTGTGAGTGCCGTGCCTCAGGAAGCTCGATAGAATTATACCTACTATTCTTTCTATGACAAAATTAAGTTATTTGTTAGTCAAGAAAGGCAAGATTTAGTATGGATTTAGATTTAAAAGATTTAAGTACTTAGTTCATAGACAAGAGTTCAAAGGTGTAATGCAAAAAGATCACAGATAGATTAATTTGTGCCGAAATCTTTCCCAATACATGAATTTGACTACAACAGATAAAATTACTTACTTATATTAACTTTAAATCTATCAGTCGATTGTATCATTTAATTTTGTAGTTTAACTTATTACTTATTTTGAATTTATTTATTTAGATAATAATGTTTATTGCTCTTTTAGCCAATTTTAACAAGACGTTAACAATACACTTAACCATGACAATCATCATATTTTTAACTATCATATCCTACAATAATACTAGCAAATATTGTAATCACTTGGATTGGAACACGCAAAGGTAATAACATAGAGATAGGCATCATTGAAATGCACATTTCATTCAATTATAATTATTACTTTAAACCTACTAAGCAGAAGTCAATTTTTAAATAATAAAAAAGAGATCTTCACTTCACACTACATGAGTAAAAGAAAAAAATACAAGCTGCCTGATCTTATTCACAATAACTTAAAAATAAACTAAATTACGTCGTAAAGTATCAAAATTATCAATAGAGATTTAAAGCCTTAATCTTACATAATATCTACCTACTGATATGTACAAAAGTCAAAAATGTATATAAATTATATTATAACCAAAGGAATGGGCAGTGTTCTGCTAAAGGCGCCACTCACTCGGATGTACTTTCAGTACTCACGCAAGATTTTATTATCTTTAATGTCGTAGGGAAATGAAGATTAGTTACGGAAGCAATTCTGTCACAGTATAGCTTTCCGAGTAGATACTCATACAACTACTATATTCGATATGTTCGTAATTTCCTTAGGGTAACGCCTAGTCTATATCTTCATTTCCTTATGACATATATTATAGTCCATTTACACGGTGTCGATTTCAAAATGCAATCACAATATGTCAGGCTGACAGGCCAATCCAGTGGATCTGGATCCATTTACATACTTTTTATTACCATGGAATGGGTCCGAACTCGTCACCGTGTAAATAAGTCATTACGTATACGGTACGATGCATATAGCGCTCTATATATGTACGGACTGCGCATCAGACACAGACAGCGCTAGGGAGAGGGGCGGAGCGCCGTCGGCGGCGGCGGCGTCGGGCGGCCGTCATACGAAGGAGGAGAAGCCGGGCAGCGGCGCGCGCGACCGCGCCATGTTGTTCATGACGATCTGGCCGCCGTTGAGCGACACCACGGCGCTGCCCTCCGGCTCCGAGTCCGTGTAGCTCGAGTAGTGGCGCACGGGCCGCTGCCGCTTCCACGACTGCCGCAGCGTGTTGTTCACGTTGGCGTAGTGGTTCACGAACGAGTGCGGCTCCGACTTCACGCTCTCGTTCTCGCTCTCGGAGTTCTGTGGACACGGTGGAGCTATTAGTGGCCTCGTCCCGTGGGAACGTATCGGCGGCGGCGGCCACGGTTAAAACGAAAGAGTGTCGTTTTTTAATCAATAAACAAGTGCTACTTATTATTAACAAATCTTCACAAACGTTTTTAGTAAACCGCCGTCGCCGATTACGATCGAGTTTTTAAAAGCTACTTACGTTTATCAATTTGGTAGAAAAAAATAAAAACGATACCTACTATAAATCTAAATACCGTTGCTTGTATTTACAAATAGG
>CAUEGO010000347.1:0-11747 GCA_958496205.1 Idaea biselata
TATCCGACCGTTCCGAGCCTCACCTCACACATCACAACACCACACACTGAACTATGGATATAAGGTGTCATGACTTGACTACTAAGTTGGGGAGTAAATTTAAGTCCTATCAATAAGAGCACGCGCGCGCTCGTTCGTTAGCAATAATTTTAGTTACTAACGAACATGCGACAATAGCTTTATTTACCTACCGCACCATGTGTCAAGTTGTCTACTTAATATTCTTTATCCGACTACGGCAGAAAGGAAGGTTATGATTAGGGTAGACTGGGTACGATTGTGCCTCAGGACGAAAGTGACAGTCGCTATATTATCGAAACTATAAGAGATAGCGTGGGGGGTGCAAGGGAATAAAGGAGCGGCAAGAGCATTTGATTACGTGTCACAGTATTGCGTCAGCCATCATGCGACTTTGACGAGTGTAGGAGACAATATTATTTTTGGTAGTCAAAACTAAGTTTTTTTGTTCGACTTATTTTTGTGATTGTGTCTTTATGAAAATAGGTACAAGTACGAGTGTTTTACCTAATTATGAGTTAAAAATTAGCAACTAAATATCAGTCTATGCTATCTACGTAAATAGTTTTGTATTTTTTTGACGCTTGCTTTTTTACGAGAGAGCATTTTGGGGATAGTTGTGCCATTGTTGCTGGGTGCGGTTGTGACTAAGCCAAGCGTATTATTTTTGCTTTTTGGTGTCCAGAAAGCGCACGACCAAAACCGATTGAGGCAAGGCTAAGGCTATATACGCACTTATTAGTCGTGGCAAAGGCGTGTTGCCGTCTCATACCGAATTCCGTCGACATAAACATACAATATGTGACAGTCACAAAGAAATTCGCGACGTTACGACGACGTGCTTCCGCCACAACTTATTAGCGCCCGAATAGCTTAATATAAGCCAGAATCAGGACTCATACATACATGAAAAAAGCAGCACTTCATTGCGCAGTGCTGCAACCAAGATAATCGAATGTCCTTATCAAGGTACATCCGAAAATGTAATGAAACTGGCGCGAACATTAGAGAATTTAGATTAAAGGCAGATTATCTTACATTAAAACCATTTCGAAGTTATTTTAGTGTATTTTTGTATCTGTCACAATCAACCCCAGGCACTGTCACAACTGTCCTTGGGGTCAGGTCGGTTGTGACATTTTTCTTTTTTTTTTCAACTTGCTCCTGTGAGCTAACCGTTGGACTTAGGAACATAATCTTAGTATCCAGATAAAGCCAAATGTTAATATTTTTATATAAACGTTACTTCTTTTACGTAAATATCATATTTTCAGAATTATGGTCGGTCAAATGAAAATTGGCCCAACCGTACCCAGTCTACCCTACTAAAGGCAAGTATTGTAATAGGTAAATAGGTAGGCTCTGGAGTATTTGTGAAATGAAAGACTGGCATTTGACAGAACGAAATCGTTTTTTTTTAAAGCACATAATCAGACAAAGAAAGTCCCAGATTTACATTAGGTACGGTTGTTGGCAACTTAGCAATTACTACCACTTCACCGTTTTGGAAAATAAAACAGAGCCGAGGTATACGTGAGTGAGACCTTCTTAGTTATTAGAATAGGTGGCGTGGTATCTTCGTCCTAGAGGTATTAGTACCTCAGTTGTAATCAGTTAATGGGAGACCTTAGTAGGTACAGTTTAGGCACTCGTCGAACATTTATTGGTAACTAGCTGACCCGGCAAACTTTGTTTCGCCTTAAAGGCAATAAATAAGCATTTTTTTTTTAATCGAACGAGATAAAAAGTATCCTATGTCCTTCTCCTGGCTCTAAACTACCTCCCTGCCAATTTTCAGCTAAATCGGTTCAGCCGTTCTTGAGTTATAAGTGGAGTAACTAACACGACTTTCTTTTATATTTAAAAAAGAAGATAGATTGGTAGGTATTCGGCTTGCTGTCAGTTTGTATTTATGTAGGTAAAAACGATCGATTGTTATATTCTGAGCTGATTGACTTCAATTACGTTTAGGAACATTAAAGTAGATCGACATTAGAGCCACCTAGAGGCTGCGTGTGTGTCGAGTGCAGCATGTGATGGATGAGACGTCGCGTCGCGTCGGGCTGTCATCGGTGTCGTGTGTCGGCACTCGGCAGGCGGCGCGCGGCGATGGCAGGCTCGCGTGCCGCACCTGCCCGCTCTCACGACACACGTTAACTACGTATCCTATACCTACACGCTACACGTATAAGTACGTAAATACGTTTACTGTTCATAGTTATGTTATGAATTGATACAAACCCACGATAATGCGTTTAAAAATTGCAAATTACGACCTGCACTAAACTTAACTGTTTGTTTGTGTTTTTAATCAGATTTTTAATCTGTGGCGTATTGTTATTATTTTTATTAAAGATAGTTATCTGAGCATATATTAACATAATAATCTAATTGGATGTTATTATGATAATCAATGGAACATGTAGAAAAAAACAAACTATGCTTGCGTGAAATGTGTAATACGTTTTATTTTCATTTTGGTACCGCCATTTCATTGACTTTCAATTTGTCTTGTTACAGATATGTTTGTGTAGATAAAGCAATATTGTAACTGTTCATGATTGGCATTCTGAAATAGTACAAGAACCCTCCATAGACCGACCTTGACCGAGCTGGTTAATAGATGAAAAGTAGGTATTTTATATTCAACTAGCTGACCCGGCGAACTTCGTACCGCCTTAGCGTAAATTTTCTGAGAGATTTTCTTAATATTTTTTTCCGTAAGAACCTTCTCCTGACAATAGCAAACACAACAAAAAAAGAATTATCGAAATCGGTCCAGCCGTTCACGCGTGATGTCGTGACAACGGAACGGGTTTCATATATATCAGGGTGGCCAGAAAAGTGACGTCCAAAGGTACAAATTAGGTACTTCATACCGAGGGGTGTCTGATTCACCACCAAAAGTCTAGCGGTTTTTTTTCGTTTTCGTGTAATGATTTTTTTTGTAGATTTTTAATTTTTTCTAGGTGGATCAACTTTAATCATTTTAATTTTGCACAATAGACCTTTTTTTGTTTTTTTTTCTTGTTTTCTGATCATTATGAATTGTACAATAATTTAAAAAAAAACTAGGCACGTATTGATCACGGTAAGTACTTTTTTTTCTATCTAAAGTGGCAAAATTGAGTTTATTGAATGAAACTTGGAAGTTCACCTTTCAATAAAAAATCTAAAAACTATTTTTTTTTGTTACAGACTAAACTTAAAAACTGCGCTAGATTCTAATCTTTCAAAACAATACAAAAAAAATACAACTTAATAGGCGTTAATTCAATGAAATCGGCCTCTAAAGTTACAAAGGTCGAAAAGTCCTAAAACAATATTCGATTTTTTAAGTAAAAAGAATAACAAGAAAGTCATGGTTAATTTTAAAACTTTGACTTTTTTGTTTTTCTTTTTATTTCTAGATAATGTAAATAAAACAACATAATTAATTACACTTTTTTTATTATAATAAGTTTTCAAAATGACGGCCTCCCGCAGAAATACATATTCTACACCTTCGCAAAAAATTGTCTTTTAAACGCATAAAAGCTTCTCTGTTTGCTTTCATCACACGTCCGGCTTCATCAATCCTTACTCTAAGTTCATCTCGCTCGAACATTCTCTTGCATACGTTGCTTATTTATAATAACCCCAAACAAAAAAATCTATCGGGTTGAGATCAGGGGAGCGTGGAGGCCACCTAATTGGTCCGTTTCGTCCGATCCATCTATTCGGAAATCTTTCGTTTAAATAATTTCGCACTTGTGTTGCGTAGTGACAAGGAGCGCAATGAAAAATCATTGTTCGACGAAGTTGCAAATTCACATCTTCCAGTAGCGATGGTAAATTGTTTTCTAAAAATTCTTTATAAGTGTCTCCATTTAACCTTGACGGCAGCTCAAACGGACCAATTATTTCTCCATTTAGGATTCCGGACCACATGTTCACGCTGAAACGATGTTGAAAATTTGAGTCCCTCACCGCGTGTGGGTTTTCAATTGCCCATATGTGATAATTGTGAATATTGAATATGCCCGTGCGTTCAAATCGAGACTCGTCAGTCCACAAAATTTTGTTGAAAAACCCAGGGTCCTCTTGTTCTTTCCGTAACATTGTTTCGCAAAATTCAACCCGCAACTGATAGTCTGTTGGCAGTAAAGATTGGACTCGTTGAATGTGATACGCGTGGTATTTCTCCTTGTGAAGAATGTTTTGAATAGATATTCTCGGAATGTTCAAAGTTCGTGCCATATTTCTAGTACTCGTTGACGGATTTTGATTTATTTCTTCCAGCACTCGTTCTTTGCGATCTAGATCAACTCTAGGAACTTCTTCATGATGGCCTTCTCTACCAGGAATGCGACCCGCTATTAACGTATTGTGCGTGTTAATAAAAACACGATGATCCGGATAATTTTCGGGTTGTGGTCCACCTCGACGTTGAAGTTGTTCACGATATAATCGTGCCGCTTCATGGCCGTTGCCTTGTGCAACTCCATAAAAATAATGCATTTCTGCATATTCACTCAACGTGTAGCTCATCTCTGACTCTTCCAAATCAACAAAGTCCAAATCACAAAGTAAAACGGAGTCCAATAAACGAGCGAGTAGAAGTTGTCAGGTATGTAAGCAGCGGGGTCCGGGGGCAAAGCGAGCGTAGTGGTAGAGTATAAATGACGAGACAACACGAGTAGCAGTAAACACAAGGTGAGAACGACTGACGCTGTCTTTTTGTGCGCTGACGCCGCGCCCCGGGCAATTCGCTGCTACATCTCCCGTCTCGCGTATCCGGGTTCTAGCCGTAGAGAGTGAGAGAGACAGTCCATCGTTTACTAGATCCATTGTTATTTCAGGTAAAAAAAAGGTTCTATACCTTGTTTTGTATGTCGTTTTTTTTTGGAAATAAACTGCACCAATTAAAATAAATTTATAACTATTATTATAGTAAGTGGTTTTAGGACTTTTCGACCTTTGTAACTTGAAGGCCGATTTCATTGAATTAACGCCTATTAAGTGTATTTTTTTTGTATTATATTGAAAGATTAGAGTCTAGCGCAGTTTTTAAGTTTAGTCTGAAAAAAAAAAAATAGTTTTAAGATTTTTTATTAAAAGGTGAACTTTCAAGTTTCATTCAATAAACTCAATTTTGCCACTTTAGATAGAAAAAAAAGTACTTACCGTGACCAATTCGTGTCTAGTTTTTTTTTTAATTATTGTACAATTCATAATGATCAGAAAACAAGAAAAAAAAAACAAAAAAGGTCTACTGTGCAAAATTAAAATGATTAAAGTTGATCCACATAAAAATAATTAAAAATCTACAAAAAAAATCATTACACGAAAACGAAAAAAAACCGCTAGACTTTTGGTGGTGAATCAGATACCCCTCGGTATGAAGTACCTAATTTGTACCTTTGGACGTCACTTTTCTGGCCACCCTGTATAGATTAAATAATGTCAATAAATATATTGCAAATACGACTGTTTTAGCATAAACAACTATTATTAATTAGTTTGATTCATCATGCTATTATAGTAGGTAGGTACAGACCTACGAGTATGTTCAGATATCTGTGCAGCTGTGGTACCTGTGGAAAAATACATAAAAATAAAACTTGAGAGGTGTCAAGGGACACCCGGATGGAACGAAGTTCCTTTCTAAGAGAGAGAGAGAGAGAGAGACAGACAGAGAAACACGCGCACGCCGCACAGCTTACAACTATAGCAAAAAGTGTCGTTACAACGTTTGGTCTTAATTTTTCCGTCTAGCCCCCTTTCGCATAGCGCGATAAAGAACTTCATTCCAACAATCAGTTTCGAGTGAAACAATTATATACTTATCAGACGTCGAGGAGCGAACACCTACAGAGATAACGATTTGCTAACAGTGGCAGTCGTAGCCGCCTGCGAGCGTTGGCGGCCATTCGCACCTGTTGGCCGGCCGTTGGCCGCTCGTCGGCCGGTCGTTGGCGCGACGCCACCTACCCTCCAACTTCTGGCCCGCAGCCAACTTCTACAAACATAATATACAGTGCTGAGCATTACCGACTGATTATTATACAATTGTTACCGTCCCTACCCGATGTACCTACCCTACTGTGACACTCATCGTTTTATGCAGAGTTCGTTTTATTACGTAGTATAATGGTGCTGTCACACTGCTGTTTAAAAATGTTTACAAACGTTAGTAAACATTTGTTAAGAAACATACGATCACAATGTTAGAAAATGTTTTTATGTTAGATAAGTATGATGATAGTAAGTATGATAGCGACTATGAAAGTCGCTGTAGGAGACATCATATGCTTCCTCTTGAACAGCGACGTCAAATCGCTGACATCACTTTTTACGTAAAAGTAGCGCAATCTATAATAGATAGATTCCCCATATCTTCTGTCACAGGTTAGGCTAAAAATTCCAAATAGATATGCTGCGTTAAATCCGCGACATTGCAAGAGATTGGCTTTATTAAGTGTACCTGACTGTCATACAAATTACAGACAAAATTCATTCCTTATTTGATCTGCTAAATTAATCAACGAGTTAATTAATGAGTATACTGAATTCGACCTATTCAATATTTCTGCTAATTCTATTAAAAATAAAATGACTAAACAAATGATGGATGCGTTTCCTCAACCAATTTAGATTTCATGAATCACTGTTTCATCTAATTTTAATAATTATTTGCTTCCTCTTTCTCGTGATTTCTGTGTTGTTGCGCTATACTGTCTGTTACTTCAAATTTATTAACTTACATACCTCTTGAGTTTATCTCTTGAGTTGGTTGAGTTGGTTCTCAGAGGATCAAGTACCTAATGCAGACGTTATATGCGAAATCAAATGTGTAAATGGTGTTTAGTTTTTAACTTCTTATTACTTAGATATTATTCACTGTATGTTTTCCAAATAAAATAAATAAATAAATAATAATTATAATGTTAGTAAACATTTCTATACTTAGTTAACAAATTGTAACAAAATAAAACATTTGTTATCATTCCACTTTCGTGTAGACGCCTCGGAACGTAAATCCAAATTGCGAGCGAGCCGATTCTCCAAATCTTATAAATGTTTGTAAACATTTTCCACCACGTAGTGCTCCTACTACAAACAATTGACAATTCCTTACAGAATGTAACAATTCCCTACATTTGTTAGTTAATGTATTACCATGCTATTATAAAATGAGTTTTAAGTGCTAGACCTGGTTTAAACCATGATTTACTTTGCCTAAATCTTGGTTTAAGTCTCGCACTTAAAACTCATTTTATAATAGCAAGGTTAGTGTTTGTTTTTCATTGAGCAGGTTAGGAACTGTTCTAGGATTGCCAAAGAATTATGAGAACATTACTGGGCTGTAGCACCACCACCATGCTGTGCGCTGGGGCTCTAGGTTGCTAGGTACGAACGATAGCGTTTCCTTTACTAATATTTGCCAATAATACACACTTCACATCAACAACACATTCCCTAAGTAGGAAACTTGAATTGCTTTCCAAGTTCCATTATCGTTGGAGGAGGTTCCACTCTCGCGGTCCGTCGATGTCTTATTGCGAGGGCAGTAAGGTATAGAGTCGCGTGCACCACGCGTCCTACCAGACCGCGGACGTCAGCTAACGTAAACATTTTATATTTTGAATACCGAATTTCCATGAATAAGAAATAGTTACGTACGGACGATAACGGGATGGAGTGTCCTTCGTTCGTATTATTATTTTTATCTTAATATTGGATGTGTCAGGAATAATGTCGGTCTACTTAGACAGTTTCCACTTCCCACAAGGTATACGTAAGACCTCGTGTTTGGAGGAACCTTCCACGTAAAGCTCGGAGCGCGACGCGATGCACGCGCGCGGCGCCTCATACACAATGTGGACACAAAGGAGTACACTGCAGTTAGTAGTGTGGTACGAATGGTCGTGCACTAGCTCACACAACATGCGGGCATTTATCAAGGGAAAAATTTACGTTCAACTTACCCGGAAGAATATATATACCTAATATGTACCTACGTTTAAACTGAGGATCCACTCCGTTAAATTGTAGGTAATGCAAAAAAAAATGTAGCCGGAATCTTGAAATTTGTAGCATAGGTGTAGGTTAGTTGCCGAGTTTCAAATTGAGGAGCCACTTTCTAAGTATTAAGTGTATGTAGGTACTATTAAGTACACATTTCTGGTTTTCGCCTACAACAATATTTGAATACTTACTTACTTTATCCTCTGGCGCAGCGACCCGAAGTGGGTCTTGGCCTCCGACACAAGAGAACGCCATTTTTGCCGATTTTGGGACGCCTCTTGCCACTCTGCTGCTCCTAGTTCGCGCAGATCTGCTTCCACGGCGTCCCTCCAGCGATATCTGGGCCGACCGACTGGGCGGCGGCCATTTGGGACTCCAAGATAGGCCTTTTTGGCGGCACGATCGTCCCCCATCCTTTCAATATGGCCCAACCAGCGAAGTCTTTGGGCCTTGGCTTCTCCCATGATGTTGGGTTCGGCGACCATCTCCTCGATCTCCAGGTTTTTTCGAACCCTCCAACTCCCATCTTCTCTCTGGGTAGGACCCAGAATTCTACGCAGGATTTTTCTCTCTGCCACCAAAAGCTTTTCTTCTTCCCTAAGTGTTAGTGTCCACGCTTCGCTGCCATATGTCAAGATCGGTCTAATAACTGTTTTGTAGATCCGATACTTGGTCTTCCTGCTAAGAAGTTTAGACCCCAACACCTTATGGAGAGCTGCACTACATCGCAGGGCACTATGGATGCGTAGGTCTATCTCCTCTTCCCTGGTATTTGTGTCTGTAATAGTGCAACCGAGGTATTTGAATTTAGCAGCCCCCTTGAAAACTGTATCTCCGACTCGCAGATCTTCGCGCTTTTGTCTTGTGTTCTTGTAGCGTTTCATGAGGAGATATTCTGTTTTATCCTGGTTTATTCTGAGTCCGACCTTGGAAGCTTCTAGAACCAGAGTCTGCACTGCAATCTCTATCTCTCTCTTATTCTGGCCTAAAAAGGCCAAGTCGTCTGCATACCCCACGACCTTATGCTGCCCGTTAAGCCGTACGCCGATATCCAACGTCATGGCTTTTTGGATGACGTGTTCTAAAGCCAAGTTAATACTTACTACTAATTACCGGTGTGGGTTTCTCTTTCAAATCTGGTGTGGCTCCTCAATCTAAATGAAAATGAATATTTGATTAGCCATTTTTATTAAAGCGTGTTGTCTCGAGCTGAGTCGAGCTGCGCCTGCCGTCCGCGCCACGCCCGCGCCACACCCGCGCCACACTCGCGCCCGCGGCTGTCCGGGCCGCACCATTGACGATGGAAACAAAATAAACTAAAACAGTTTGGTAAAATATCGTAAGTGAATGGCGCAGTCCTCAACCGAAGAAGATATTAATGATGAAATAGAAGCTAATTAAAAGCCCGCTCTTGTTCAAAACAAACAATCTCGTTCCGTCGGAAGCGTCGCAGACTCGAGCACCGACCGGTTGTTTACATAGACAGATCTTGTAATCAGATATTATTAGTAGAATGCCTTGAGCAATAAAAAAATATGAAATATTATTAGGTAGGTATACTTAGTATAATAATATATTATCACGATTACGATTGTATACCTAGCTAGGTACCTACATGGAAACAACATGCTATACCTACTGGGGTTGTGTTGATTCCAATTTCCATCCATAAAGAAGCTCGACTCATTCCTATCATTTGACGAATTCGTGCGTCAAATGCGATTTCAGCAGTAGCGTTTTCAAAATAGGTAAATATTCGATTATTTAGGATAATGTACTTTATCAGATACGTAAAAGTAGCCCGTCGCGTCCATTTTATGTACATATAATAAGCATCGATCGACGGGGACGTTTGTCAGTATTCTATCTATCATCCCAGCCTTCATTATTTTATTTAATAATTAAAAGTTACAGTACCAAACAATTAAATATCTATACTAATACTACTACTACACAATCCACACTTATTTTATTTTAAGATGTAAAGTATTTGTACACAGAAGTAATGTCAATAAGTATTTGTAGAAGTTGTTATTGTTACGTTTCTGTGTCGTGTCGCGTCGCGCCGTCGATGGTATCGAGAGTATCGGTACATAGAGAGGTACGGTCGACGCGACGACGGTCTGACAACTCCCTAACAAAACTAATTAGATCTCAAAACAAACTGTTTGTTTGTTAACAGCTATCGCTTGATGTTGTTCGTTCGAACAACCGCGCGACCCGCGACCGCCTCCTTCCTTCCGTGTCAACTGCATAGATTACCCAACTATTTGGACGTGCAACTGCATCAATGTCTATCGACCGACCGATGCCGATACACATTAACTATCCACTAGAGCCGTGCGAGGATGTGTTTTTTTTCAATCCATTTGACTAGCCTTTCTTAAGGCAGCTCTTGTAAAACGAAATAAATGCAAACAATAAACAGATGTACAAATATTTGCAGCTATTTATTTAGACCACCCAGCCCGTGCCGCGCTCTATCCACAAAGAGTTAATCAACGTTTTGTGTAAAAATCTCGGTGTTTGAGTCTATGAATTGTTCTTTGTTCATTAATTAAGATAAAAGAGACAGTCAGAACCGAGTCCGAGCCCCAAGCCACAGTTTGCTTACATCACGTTTATATTATAAATGGGAAAGTTTAGTTTTGTGAGTCAATCGTACAGAAATGTCTGAACGGAACTGATTTGGCTGAAATTTGGCACAAAAGTAGGTACTTAGTTTATAAGACATTCTATTATGAACCTGCGTTTATCTGCGGTTTTGCCACGAGGGGAACTAAGCGGGTAAACCAACGGGGCACAGTACCTAATATAGTACCTATAGTTATTTAGTATCCTAATATATCTCTATATAAGTTTCATTTATAGTTTTGTTAAATAAATTTATAAAAGCATTTTCAGACAAGGTATACTTACCTAATATTTTTAACCTTATTTTAGCACACAATGCCACGGCTTTGCCGAATGCCGCGCCGGTATCTGCCGTGCCCGTACTGCAGTATTCTTTATTGTTATGAAGATGGGTAGATACGAGAGCGCAATATGCAGCCGATTCAATTATAACAATGGAGGTTGTTTCGCGATAACGTAAACGAAAATATATTCGTAATGATAGAATAATACGGGCATTTTTGTAGAGTAGAGGTCTCGCGATGTGTGCTGTGTGTGTGTCTGTATGTCACATGCCGGTCTAGGTCGGTGCTAGGTCGTAGTGGAGTCCGCAGCACACTGCCACAGAATAAATAATAGTACTACGTACAGAAGCTGCACCGCTTTGATCTTGAAGAAAGCCGCCATTTTAATAGCCTACAAAATTTCCGACGCACCTGGTTCATTCGAAATCGCGCCTTACTACTTAGCTCATAAGAGCGCAATTCCTTTGTGTTCAGAATTTACCTACGCCACAGTTTAAGCGTTAGGGTTGTACCATAGAGTGTAGGTATCTTCTTCTTCTTCTTCTAATATATAAAATTTCCATGTCACAGTGTTAGTTACCGTACTCTTCCGAAACGGACGAACCGATCTCCACCAAACTCCACATACGCATTCAGTAGGTCTGATAATCGGCTACTATCTATTATTTATAAGGCAAAACAACGTTTGCCGGGTCAGCTATAATAATATAATAGTTGAGTTGTACATTAAGTAAAGTAAAATAAATAACAACACCATTTTAAGAAAATCATTTATTGTATTTACAATTGTTTAACTTTAAT
>CAUEGO010000348.1:0-28288 GCA_958496205.1 Idaea biselata
GACTTGCCGACAGCTGGAACAAGAGTGAGCGAACAACGCTGTACCCCCACCACTATACGTCGGTGCGGCCGTCATCTGCACCCCCACCACGCCTCGCCAACGCTCTTAGCAGGGGAGATGGAACGATGTTTGTTTGTTCATTCAGCAGAGTATTTTGTGAAGCCGAAACGCGTCGAAGCATGGTTAATGATTGGTGTCACTAACACTAAAGCATATTTCTGCCGCATGCAAAGAGCGGTGGGAGGGTGGTGCTCTTTGCAAGCTGCACACTGCACGCTGTGTTATAACACTAGTCGGGTGTCGGGACTAAAAACTAAATATTATTCTTTTACAGAGTTGTTATGGAGTTCCGAAAAGTAACGCCTAATACAATCAATTATCCCATTATGTACTTTGTTATATACTTCATTATATACCTTATGTAACTCAGTATGTACCTCATGTACTTCATTATTATATTATATACTTCATTATATAACTTATCTATATACTTATATAATTATTGACAAATCTTACCTTAGTACTTAATAACTGCTGTACACACTTTGACTGTTCGTTGAAGACTGACTCTCTAAGTCTCCCATCGTTACCTCATTACCTCCTTCCACAATCTCCCTACTATCATCATACGTTGACGTAACAGAAACGTTTGAGAGTCAATACAACAACCACAGTACAAGTTTACAATAAATACAAGTATTTTATTAAACACAGGTACTGTAACAATTACAAGAATTGATGCAATAATAATTATATTATTTTTAAATATTATTGATCGGTTATCAATAATATCTTTATAAAATTATACGTAGAAGTTAACCAATTGATATTAGTTGAATATCAATTGGTAATTTGACTAGCTTTCACAAGCTGTAACCAATTATCAATATAATGTTTGTTATTGATATAACAATATTACAAATATACAGTGTAAATCAGGATATTAAGCAATATTATCTAACAAAGTCGACTTGTCCTAGGACTCACTATGGTCCAAAGACATGGGACATTCTCCAATCCGGAGACACCACGAAAACCTTGCCGTCGTGTCTTACTGCCTAACCCAGAGGAAGAGGCACTTGCCCTACAATGGGACGTATTAACGTGCCAATATAAATAAATTCTATCAACATAACACAGCGCCATCTAGCCATCATCTAATAACAGTACAGTACGATGAAAAAGTTAGCGTCCAGTTCTACGACTCGAAAAACAGATGAAATTTGAAGGTCGGATTATAGGTTATTATATTGGAGGATTCATATTTTGTTTATTTAGATTTTAGTTTAATTTTATTCATTACAAAACTATCGTGTTTACTTACAAAAACAGCAATTTTTTTCGAGTAGGTAAACAAAACCTCACAGTTTCTAATTTTTAATTTTATTTGTATGGATTTCTCATTGTTTACAATGCAGATTATAATCATTACCTATTGCAAAATACTAATTGGCTTGAAAATCTCAATTAAATGGTCGTTAAAAAAAGTATACAGAGTGTTTCGACGAGGGGGTATTAAGCCTAAAGGGTTAATACCTTTATAAAGTTCTTGAGGTCTAGGCGAAAAACTTTTATTCTATTACTTTTGGAAATTCGAACTTTTTTTCGAAAATTTTAAAGTACTATCACCAAAAAAAACAGCTGTTTTTGTAAAAAAAAGGCAATTAATGTTTAGATGGTAGTGGTCCAAACGAAATAAAAGGACACCTTAAGGCCAATGACCTCAAACTCTAAAAAACAGCTGATTTTCATGCAAACTTTAAACTCAAAATTTTTGAAAACGAAGTAGAATTTCCAAAACTTGTAGAACAAAAGTTGTTCGTCTAGACATCTAGAACAACCCCCTTTCGGCTTAATACCCCCTCCTCGGAGCACCCTGTATATATAAGGCATCGAGATTAATTGCTAGATATTATTATCACACCAGTTTTACAAAACTCTGCAATAACTTTTGAAAACATGAAGTTTTTCTCTTTAATAACACTGATAATTTCGGCTGCCGTTGCCATATCGATGGTACAAGCTCAGTGTAAGAATTTGTTATTTATTTTTTATTTTTTTGTAATTAACTACTTAAACTTTTTAAATTCTCACGATTTGTTAACTATCTATACATATAATAAAATCGTAACTCAGCGGTGTCTGTTTTTGGAAGATATAAAAAAAATATAAATTGTATGGGTATCTATGAACGCAGTAGAACCTATTTTTCTGTTTTTCTGGTTGTCTGTTTGTCTGTTTGTCTGTTTATCTGTTTGTCTGTTTGTGTGTGCCTTTGTGCCCGCTAATCTCAGAAACGGCTTATCCGATTTTAACCAAATTTGGTATGCAGATAGCTTTAGACCTCGATTAACATATAGGCTATTTTTTATCCGGATATTTTGTCCGGTTATCCGGATAAAGTGATTTTTCTGCTTTTACTTGGTTAGTTTAAATGTTGTATTGAAGAAGAATGTTGTGTGGAATCAATACATGATTAACCGGATATCCGGTCGAAAATAAAAAAAACCTGATATCCAGTTTTTTTTTGCAGGAAATTCCTAAAATACCGTATACCTTTGTCTCTCCATATATCCGGATCCTTCGGACATACGGAAATTCTTTATAATGGTTGTTTTTAACCGACTTTAAAAAAAAGAGGAGCTGCTCAATTCTACCCGCATATTGTTGGCTTTTTGTATGTGAACATGTTCACACCGTACTCCGGCAAATAAAGTCCGGTTTCGATCATTCTTTTTTTATTTGGAAAGTGAGAGTCCCGAGTTGGTCCCATAAATTGTTGGTGAAGATCTGATGAGAACCTTCGGAATGATAAGCAGAATAGCATCATCCCATAATGCTGTAAATTACTAATTTTTGGACTTCCATCAATAGAATCGGCTTATAAAGAACTAGGTACAAATTGATGGACCCCCTGAAACCATCTCAAACCTTCTCAAAAATCCCTCAGTGATTAAAGTTACGGTTACAATTTTAATATTTTTAGTGGCAGTCGAAAATGCAATAAAAATGATTAAAAAATATAGCTGTAATCGGGCAGTTTTACTGGGTAGATGCAGATTGTATGTTGTTTACGTGGCACGATGGCAGTTGTGGATTCCGAGTCGAGGATTCCGCGTTCGAATCACAGACCGCATTCCCTTTTTAAGGAACGGTGGCCTGCCGAGCCGAGTGATAGTTTCCGATTCGAGGGCTGCGCGTTCGAGTCCCGAGTCCCGGACACGACGTTACGTTTTACCCTCCACCTTGCCGTTGTGAGGGGACTCAGTAGCTGCAAGCTAAGAGGCCCACGACGTGGGAAACCGGGCTTGCCTGGCCTGGCTCCGTAATCCCGCGTCAGCGGGCTCGGGGGCCTTTCCGCAAGAAAGGGGCCGCGTGGAAGACAACCACTATAAAAAATCACCTCAGCCTCTGGTGGTGAACTCAGTGGGAGGCTTTATCACCGGCTTTGGGGACATCGAGACGGTGGCGTGACCGTGCCGAGGGAGGGGAGATGGAGTGGGATTGTCTATCGGGCAGAGGCAGAGATGAGGCTTGGAAAGGCCGCCGTTGTCGGGATGTAGTCCATGAGGAATTCCCACTGGCCTCGACCCTTGTGGAGCGAGGGACACCATGGGGGTTAAGATTATAAACCTATGGCCCAACGAGAGTGGCCTGACGGTGCATTACCCACGTAAAAAAAAAGATATCATGTAGTTAAGCTGCCCGACTTTAGCTTACATAACAGATAAGTCGGTTGCACTGTATGTAGGAGAGCTTATTTTTATTGTTTTGTCCTTATTTTCGAAGTCGGGTTTTGATTTTTTTTATATTTTCGATAAAGGCTACTTCTTATAATAAGTAATGTGAATAAGCATGCAACACGTTACCTACCGCTGCGCTGTGAAAAATCTACACTTAAATAGACTCTGCCATGATTCTCTTCTGCTCAGCAACAGACTTCCCTGGTCGTCCGTTCAAGTGTAGACTTTTGCACAGCGATGGGTAGGTAGTCCGAAAAACGCTGACGAAGTCGCGGGTACAGCTAGTGTATAATATATTTAAAAATGTAACTATGTTAACACGATTTGTTAATATAGTTGCTTTTTATTATTAGAAGCACGGGTCTAGATCGCGCTGTACATAATCGTTGTTATTAATTGCCTCGACGTTCTAGACCCATATTTCTAATAATAAAATTCAACTATGTTAATAAATCGTGTTAATTTACTAAGTGTATTTTACCGTAACACCCGTTACATGTTATTTATTTGTCACCAGTAAGTACTATTTAAGGGAGTTTGAGACGTCAATGACATAGAGTGGCCGATCTAAGATAATTGTATATACACTTGAAAACTAAACACACACATAAATCTCGTACCACACTCGCGTGACACTCACACCCATCCCGCGCTACACTCGCACTTTCCCGCATCACACTCGCTCCCCACTCGCGCCAGACTCGCCCTATTTTTAGGGTTTCGTAGTCAACAAGAAACCCTTTTAGTCTTATTCGTGTTTCTGTCCGAGGTCTAACAAAACAAATTGGTGCAATTTTTTATCCAAAAAATTCAAAAAATACCGGTTAACATAATATAGTATAAACATATGTATTAATTTACATTTCATACAAATAATAATAATATTATTAAGTTAATTTTGAAAAGATAAAATGTCGCACGTAAACAAAATCATCTAACCAAAAAACGTAGGTAACCATGATTGATAACTGCTCCAGTTTAAATTATAGATATCTGTATTATGATGACGATTGTAATTTAACACGTAATCACAAAAAAGAAAAACCCCCCTGAGTTTCTTATGGTTTCTTGCCATCGGAGTGCGCGTTCCGAAACCACACCAAAATTATAATCAATTATGTATTTTCATACTTTGCTTTCAATGCATAAAGTATTTTTGAATTTGAACCATAGTAACACCCTTCAGGTATGAAAATGGGTTCCCTATAATAGTAGGTAATTAACAAAAGTCAATCAAAAGGTTTTTCTTATGGAGAGGAACCCGTCTCATTGAAATGATGTTTTTTTTTCCGCAGTTTGTGTGAACAATGAAGATTGCGGACCGGGATGCTTCTGTGTATATTTAAAGTCGCCACAATTATTCTGCTTGTGCCATCAACACCCATATGAAACTTCAAAAATGTAAACTAAATTTACAATTTTAATTATAACCTCCTATCTAAATCAGTTTTTGTATATTACCCATATCGATACTGGAAATATGAATTAATGATTTTGATTTTGACATTTCCACCAAAATGAGTTATACATACCATTGAATTCAAAATTTGAATTCAATGGTATGTTACAATACCATTGAATTCAAAATTTGAATTCAATGGTATGTAATTCATTTGGTGCAGAATGTCCATGTTGCATAATATAATGTCCAGTGGGTGCAAAATACCTATGGCCTCTTTCAGTCAGTCCGCCAGTCCCACATCAATCTGGCTTTATTTACTTAAACAATTAACAGGATAATCAGGATAACAGGAATTATCCTGTTATCCTGATTATCCTGTTAATCCTGTTTTGACTCTGAGATGATTGTACGTCAAGCTGTGTTGGTGCAGTGGTAGATATCACGACTCCCGACCTTCATTGCAATGGTCGTAGGTTCAATTCCCGACCGACCGCGCACCGATGTCTATTTTTTGAGAAAAAGTAATGTGCGCTAATGACATCGCCCTTACGGTGTAGATATACATCGTTAGGAGGTCCAAAGACATGGGACATTCTAGAATCCGGAGACACCACGAAAACCTTGCTGCCTAACCCAGAGGAAGAGGCACTTGCCCTACAATGGGACGTATTAACGGGCCAATATAAATAAATTCTATCAACATAACACAACGCCATCTAGCCATCATCTAATAACAGTACAGTACGTTGAAAATGTTAACGTCCAGTTCTACGACTCGAATATCAGATGAAATTTGAAGGTCGGATTATTAGATCATTATATTGGAGGATTCATATTTTGTTTATTTAGATTTTTAGTTTAATTTTATTCATTACAAACTATCGTGTTTACTTACAAAAACAGCATTTTTTTTTGAGTAGGTAAACAAAACCTCACAGTTTCTAATTTTAAATTTTATTTGTATGGATTTCTCATTGTTTACAATGCAGATTATAATCATTACCTATTGCAAAATACTTATTGGCTTGAAAATCTCAATTAGCTGGTCGTTAAAAATAATATATATAAGGCATCGAGATTAATTGCTAGATATTATTATCGCACCAGTTTTACAAAACTTTGCAATAACTTTTGAAAACATAAAGTTTTTCTCTTTAATAACTAATAACACTGATAATTTCGGCTGCCGTTGCCATATCGATGGTACAAGCTCAGGGTAAGAATTTGTTATCTATTTTTTATTTTATTGAAATTAACTCGATTTAAACTTTTTAAATTCACACGATTTGTTAACATAGTTACATTTTCCCGGGTCTTTATCGCGTGTTATTATTTATTTTCTAACCTTGACGTTTCAACGATGATACAATGATCTCAGTCCCTTCGCGACCAAGAACATTGTAACATGGTTGAAGCGTCGAGGTAAGAAAATAAATAATATTACGCTTAATCGCGTAATATTATTTATTTTCTTACCTCGGGATCTAGACCCGGGAAAATGTAACTATGTTAACACGATTTATTAACATAGTTGCTTTTTATTATTAGAAGCACGGGTCTAGATCGCGCTGTACATAATCGTTGTTGTTAATTGCCTCGACGTTCTAGACCTATATATTTAATAATAAAATTCAACTATGTTAATAAATCGTGTTAATTTACTAAGTGTATTTTACTGTAAGACCCGTTACATGTTATTTATTTGTCACCAGTAAGTACTATTTAAGGGAGTTTGAGACGTCAATGACATAGAGTGGCCGATCTAAGATAATTGTATATACACTTGAAAACTAAACACACACATAAATCTCGTACCACACTCGCGTGACACTCACACCCATCCCGCGCTACACTCGCACTTTCCCGCATCACACTCGCTCCCCACTCGCGCCAGACTCGCCCTATCTTTAGGGTTTCGTAGTCAACAAGAAACCCTTTTAGTTTTGTCTTATCCGTGTTCTTCTCTGTCCGAGGTCTAACAAAACAAATTGGTGCAATATTATATACAAAAAAAAACAAAAAATACCGGTTAACATAATATACTATAGACATACGTATTAATTTATATTTCATACAAATAATAATATTAATAATAATTTGAAATTTGAAAATAATTTAATAATCTCGCTCATAAACATCAAACCAAAAAACGTAGGTAACCATGATTGATAACTGCTCCAGTTTAAATTATAGATATCTGTATTATCATAACGATTTTAATTTAACACGTAATCACAAAAAAGAAAAACCCCCCTGAGTTTCTTATGGTTTCTTGTCATCGGAGCGCGCGTTCCGAAACCACACCAAAATTATAGTCAATCATGTATTTTCATACTTTGCTTTCAATACATAAAGAATTTTTTAATTTGAACTAGTGATGCAACGGATAGTTGTTTGGCCGGATACCGGATACCGCATATTCGGCCTCATCACTGGCCGAATATCCGGTATCCGGCTGCCGAATATTCGGCCGGCCAAACGATACCTACATTTTGGTTTGGCGGCTGGCGCGTCGTGCAGGTTTCAACCTGTTACGTATTGTAGGTTCGTGCGGACCGTTTTCTAGGCAAGAAACGAGTTTTATTAGGTCAGTACGTACGAAACTATTTCGTATGCAGTACACGTGATCCCGCCTATTTTGCTGAATAGATAAGTTTTTTTTGTTTAATTATAGTAGTGTATACGTGATTGTGAACTTGTACTTCATTCTGTGTTTATTTTATTTGTCTAAAATAATGGCAACTAACCATTTTTCAAAGTTAAATACCAAACAGAATCACTATTCGGTATCCGGCCGGATAGTGCGCAACTATCCGGTATTCGGCCGGATAGTAAAATAATAGCCGGATAGGCCGGATACCGGATAGCAACCGGATATCCGTTGCATCTCTAAGAAGATCGGCGTTTTTCCCTAGGGATTTTACCTGGGGGTTGGAGGTATCTTAATTTTATTTTATGTGCCATCGCAAATTACGAGACATGGATTATTCAATTGATATAAGCGAGCTAAAGCCATGGTGTTAGTATTTTCGTCCTATTCTTATTAAGTTAAAAGATATTGGGTGTTAAAGTTTCACATTTGGGAGTTTCACACAAAACACCACTAGATGTCGTTATTTGTCTTGAATATCCATAAATCTGAATTGGTATACCAATATGGCAGTTAATCAAGTCATCTTTCAGTCAATAAATCTTATTAATTAAAAATAATTCTTTTCTTTATAAATTCTGGACCGATACGTGGAATTCTGTAGTCATTTAATGGTTTTACAAATTCAGATTTATGGACATTCGAGACAAGTAACGACATCTGGTGGTGTTTTGTGTGAAACTCCCAAAAATGTGAAACTTTAACACCCAATATCTTTTAACCTAGTAAGAATAGGACGAAAATACTAACACCATGGCTCTAAGTTTACGTAATCAATCGAATAATCCATATTTCATAACTTGCGATTGAAACAATTTGTTACAACAAATTGTTTGAAGTGTCGAATATGATATCTGTGGAACAAAGCTGGTACATTTTGAACGGTCTTCTTTGAACCATAGTAACACCCTTCAGGTATGAAAATGGGTTCCTTATAATAGTAGGTAACTAACAAAAGTCAATCAAAAGGTTTTTTATATGGAGAGGAACCCGTCTCATTGAAATTATGTTTTTTTTTCCGCAGCTTGTGTGACCGATGCCGATTGCGGACCGGGATGCTTGTCCAGTAATTCCTTTAACCATTATGTTATTCTGCAGGTGCCCTGAAGACCCATATTGAAATTCAAAAATGTAAACTAGAATAATCATCCTAATCAGGATAACAGGAAATATCCTATTTATTGAAATTAACTCGGAAATATCCTGTTATCCTGATTATCCTGTTAATTTTAACAATAAACTCTATTGTTATACATTAGTATAACAATAGAATTTATTGTTAAAATTATCCTGTTTTGACTCTGAGATGATTGTACGTCGAGCTGTATTGGTGCAGTGGTAGATATCACGACTCCCGACCTTCATTGCGAGGGTCATGGGCTTGAAAATCTCAATTACCTGGTCGTTAAAAATAGGATATACAGGGTGGTCCAACTAGTGACGTCAATAAACTTTTTTTAGATTCCTCACACCTGGGGGTGTCCGAAAATACCCCATATATGTTCTGCGTTTTTTTGTAGTTTAGGAGTTATGGCCTTTTTTCTCATTTTCTACTAAAATGCGACCACTGAGACCTATTTGGTTATACTAACTGCAATAATTTAGATAAGTGGCTGATTTCTTTTCAAATGTGGAGCTGAATATTAGGGCCATGTTACCTGTTACAAAAAAAGGCGTAACACGAACCAAACTGTTACAAATAAAAAAAGTATTTCATAAAGTGAGCGTAGATAAAACGCTATAAACACTTTAAAGAGCAATTAAAAGAAAAAATCGCCTATTATTTTTTTTCCAAACTAACTTCAAAAACTTCCTTACTTTATTAGCTATCTACCCTATCATTTTATTGGCATATCAAAAATTTTATTTAAAAATTCTTTGGTCGAAAATTCTCTCATGCTAGCTAATGAAGTAAGGAAGTTTTTGAAGTTAGTTTGGAAAAAAAAATAGTCGAGTTTTTCTTTTAACGCTCTCTTTATGAAATACTTTTTTTATTAATTTGTAACAGTTTGGTTAGTGTTACGCCTTTTTTTGTAACAGGTAACATGGCCCTAATATTCAGCTCCACATTTGAAAAGAAATCAGCCAATTATCTAAATTATTGCAGTTAGTATAACCAAATAGGTCTCAGTGGTCGCATCAGGCGCGTCTCTAGGGCGTGTGCAGGGTGTGCAAGGCACACGGGCCGGGCGCCGCGGTCTCAGGGGCGCCGCGACGACGCGAAGACGCGCCCGTACCTAGCCCCCGTATCAGAATCTCCGGCTTGCATATACCTATTATTTATTTTCATCGCATTTCGGAAACTATGGGGTTTATTCTATTTCATTTTTAATTTTAAACCTCGACAGCGGCGGCCTTTCTATATAGATAATTCCCTATATCGATTCTATATCTATATACATAACTAATATTATAAAGCGGAGGAGTTTGTTTTTTTGTTTGTTTGTTTGAACCCGCTAATCTCAGGAACCACTGGTCCGATTTCGAAAATTCTTTCGGTGTCGGCCCATTTATTGAGGAAGGCTATAGGCTACTTTTGATCCCGATATTCCCACGGGATCGGGACTTACGCGGGTGAAACCGCGGGGCGCAGCTAGTACATAATATAACTACACACATCAACATCGTCTAGGGATAGTTCTTAAACTTAAAAAATACTGGCCGATTTAAAAATATTTTAATGGAACCTTATTGTGTAGGCCTTATTGTATGATTCCAAATTTGAATTTTAAAAAATTAATTAAAAACATAAGATTAGCGCGGCAATTATTGTAGCGAGTTCGAAGGTTTAAATTTACTTAACGCAGTTTTAAGCATTTTGTTTAAACAAATTGAAGTTTTAAAATTTTTTTTTGATTAATTACAATTTAATACAACTGTATGCATCATGCAGCGGCGTCATTTAACAAGAAACGAAATGTTAAGGGCAGTAGGAATGCTCCAAGCTGGGGATACTCAACGGAGTATTGCCGAGGAGATTGGAACAAGACAAAACGTGATATCAAGATTGTGGTCACGTTATCGTGCTACTGGTGAAGTGGCTGAAGGCATCCAGGCGGAAAGCGGATAACTACCCAAAGACAAGACCGATTTTTGCAAGTGGCCGCGAGAAGACAACCAAATGTTACGGCCATGCAGTTGGTTCAAACGCTCCAGTCAGACCACCAGGTGCTTGTCAGTGACCAAACTGTGAGGAGAAGACTGCACGCACGAGGCTAACCTTCATTTTCGCAGGCCGCTTCGTACTCTAGCACTACGCAGAGGAAATCGTGGACGAAGATTACAGTGGGCTAGAGAACATTTGCCTTGGGAAGATATCGAGTGGTCGGTAGTGTTGTTTACCGATGAGTCCCGATTCGGATTTCATCCTGATTCACGTAGAGTACGCGTATGGCGAGCTTCTGGTCGTGACAACCGTCTGCAACACCCTCAGGAGGTCCATCCATACCATGGCGGAACAATTATGATTTGGGCGGGAATTCGTATTGGTGGAAGAACAGACCTCGTTTGGATCAGAAACACTATGACTGCCGAAAAATATCGTAATCAGGTGCTAGCACCAATAATCTATCCCCATCGACTGCAAATGGGTCAAGTTTTCACGCTCATGCACGACAACGCCCGTCCGCACACTGCGCGAGTGGTGGCCAGCTGGCTAGAGGAGCACGACGTGTCGGTCTTAGACTGGCCCGCGCAGTCACCAGACCTAAACCCCATAGAGCACGCGTGGGATATGCTTCAAAGAAGGGCTTTGAGAAATTTGCCTCCAAATGTTGCGACTGAAGAGCAACTTTTTTGCATCTTAGCAGGACCTGGGACAATATTCCGCAGCAAGATATTGACAACCTGATTCAAAGCATGAAAAACCGTTGCAGGGCCGTGATTAACGTCATGGGTGGTTTCACTGACTACTAATTTTAACTTCAAATAAAAAAACCTAATAATTTCGTTTTACTTTATTTTTTCCTTAGATAGACATTTTATCTTAAATTTAACATTATTTCACTTTTTGCGTTTTTTAAAATAAAAAAATATTTAAGTATAAAACAATATTTTGTTGTATTCTAAATCATAGTCTGATAAGTAGGCTTTACAAAAATATATACATGTTGTTTGTTAGTAAACACAATTTTTGAGTAAATTGAGAAATTCTGAATATCCCTAGACGGTGTTGATGTGTGTATATCTAGATTGAAAGCACTCATCACTCTTACTAGAGGGCGCCAAGGATATATTTGCACACGGGCGCTACATGAGCCAGAGACGCCCCTGGGTCGCATTTTAGTAGAAAATGAGAAAAAAGGCAATAACTCCTAAACTACAAAAAAACGCAGAACATACATGGAGTATTTTCGGATACCCCCAGGTGTGAGGAATTTAAAAAAAGTTTATTGACGGCACTAGTTGGACCACCCTGTATAGGCACCGAGATTAACTGCTAGATATTATTATCGCACCAGATTTACAAAACTCTACAATAACTTTTGAAAACATAAAGTTTTTCTCTTTAATAACACTGATAATTTCGGCTGCCGTTGCCATATCGATGGTACAAGCACAGGGTAAGAATTTTTTATTTTATTGAAATTAACTCGATTTAAACTTTTTAAATTCACACGATTTCTTAACATATTACATTTTCCCGGGTCTTTATCGCATGTTATTATTTATTTTCTAACCTCGACGTTTCAACGATGTTACAATGATCTCAGTCCCTTCGCGACCAAGAACATTGTAACATGGTTGAAGCGTCAAGGTAAGAAAATAAATAATATTACGCGATTAAGACCCGGGAAAATGTAACTATGCTAACACGATTTGTTAGCATAGTTGCTTTTTATTATTAGAAGCACGGGTCTAGATCGCGCTGTACATAATCGTTGTTGTTAATTGCCTCGACGTTCTAGACCTATATATTTAATAATAAAATTCAACTATGTTAATAAATCGTGTTAATTTACTAAGTGTATTTTACTGTAAGACCCGTTACATGTTATTTATTTGTCACCAGTAAGTACTATTTAAGGGAGTTTGAGACGTCAATGACATAGAGTTGCCGATCTAAGATAATTGTATATACACTTGAAAACTAAACACACAGAGAAATCTCGCACCACACTCGCGTCACACTCACACCCATCCCGCGCTACACTCGCACTTTCCCGCATCACACTCGCTCCCCACTCGCGCCAGACTCGCCCTATCTTTAGGGTTTCGTAGTCAACAAGAAACCCTTTTAGTTTTGTCTTATCCGTGTTCTTCTCTGTCCGAGGTCTAACAAAACAAATTGGTGCAATATTATATACAAAAAAAATCAAAAAATACCGGTTAACATAATAAAGTATAGACATTTAATTTACATTTCATACAAATATCTATCTCTATCTCTACATATAATAAATGTGTACAGAAACTGTGGCCATTCATAATCTATATCTCTATCTCTTCTCTACATATAATAAATGTGTACAGAAACTGTGGCCATTCATAACATCCATAAAGCATCTTAATCACATTGAATTTTTATTGTATACATAGTTATCGGGAAAAATATATCACTTGCGCGATTCAGGTAGGTTTTTTGTTTACATTGTTTGTTACCTAAGATCTTCGTGATAAATACGAAAAAAATATCCCTAAATTGTTGCTTTATGTCGGTTGTCAACAATTTTCGTAACCATAGTAACGCCCGGTTTGCAAAATTATAATTAACAAAGTCAATAGATGTCGCCAAAGACATGATACAAAAGATGTATAACACCTTTATTCAAAAGAGGTAAGTCTTCTTTCTTTTCGGTTAGTGGTGTGACTCACCTAATGTTAGAGTTTTCAGGTCGCCCTAAAGCCTTTAACTGGACCTAAAGACTGCTATCAAAGATAACAACCGGGACCAACTTATTTAATTATGTATAGTAACCTACTTAATAGTTTTGTGTGTGGAAGGTGCACATTTTAATTGTACCCTAGAAATAAGCGCATACTTGCCAATAAACTGCAAGTCAGTTTGGCGAGAAGTTTATTACAATAAAATGTGTATAAAGTTATATGAATGAAAAATGAAAAAACTACGTTACGTGCCTTCCGAAGCACGGGAAAGCTCGAAAAAATGAATTTTAGCCACAAAAATTATCAGTCACCCATCCAAGTAATGACCTCGCCAAGCGTTGCTAAACCGACACGATCGATCATGATCGGCAGGTACGGCTAGGCCAATAAGCTCCAAGAGGTAAGTAATCTGTACATATTATAAATCTGTAGCGATAAAAAATCTGTAATTGAATCATATCCAGAAAAAAAAATGTAAGCCGTCTCGTAGGTAATCAGTAGGTAGCTAAACACGAATCGAGTGTTTTTAATGACTTTGTTTCTTTGTTAGTTCCCGCTAATCTCAGAAACGGCTTATCCGATTTGAACCAAATTTGGAATGCAGATAGCTTTAGACCCGGATTAAGGCTACTTTTTATCCGCATATAATAATCAATAGAATCGGCTTACAAAGCACTAGATACAAATTGATGGACTGGACCCGAAACCACCTTCTCATCGGGAAACTCCTTAATGATTAAAGTTACGGTAACAATTTTGATGATTTTTCCAGCTTTTTCTTAATTAGTTTAAATATTGTATTGTTCTTTTTTTGGATGTTTGTATTTCTTTGTGTTTTTTTACAATTTCATTGTAAGTACCCATACTGTTATTGCGATCTGTTCCTATATCATGCGGCTGACATTATCATGAGATGATCTTTTTATAATATTACCCGTCCCAAATCAAGTAGGTAACTAATGTTTTTTTTTTCGAAGAGACTGTAATAAACGGCTTATTCCCATTCGGGCCATTTTTTTTTCCCATTCGGGCCAAAACAAAATTTCGAATACCTAATCTTTTTTCCGCAACGGGCCAAAATGTTTCAAGTACAAACAGCAAGAAAATACTGAGAATATGTTTTTTTAACCTATTGCATAGCTTTTATCGCGGGCCTTGAGCTTTGATTAAACAAATTTCGTAACGAAAAAACCTAACACTAACCTAAAATAATAATCGCCCGAGGGTTGACTATTTTACATTTTTTTATTTTTTAAATTAAATTAATGGTTTTTTTTTGAGGCGATTAGTTGAAAAATAAAAGACGATCGAAATAGGCACAAAATATGACAGCCAGACAGCCTGTCAAACTTGAACCGATAATATCTCGGAAACTATTGACCCTAGACCACTACTTCCTTAGGATAAGTGATAATGCTCTTCAAGATCTTCGTTTCGGATGACAGCTGTCAAACTTGAAACGTCAATATCTCGGAAACTATTAATAATAATAATAATAATAAGCCCGCAGGGCACCTTGAGGCGAGGTGTCGGGGAGTAGCGACCCCGCGGCTACCCGAGTGCTCCACGGGGAAACCACCGTTCCTCACCTCCGGCTTGCCTTAGTTGGCTGGTCGGAGTGAACACTGACGAGGAAGCGGTCCCCCGCCTCTGGCTTGCCTTCACCGGCCGGTCGGAGTGGAGTCGCGAGAGTAGAGCTCCCACTCTGCTCGTAGGATGGATGCCAATCGTAAGTGGTGAGTGGGCCAGGTAGGCTGGACCCTCAGGGAGCCCGTGACCTGAGTATAAAATCCAGGGAGGCCTCTCCATCCTTCAGCCACTCACGCCCCTGTTGCCCCCTGGCTGTAATTTGCTCGGCTTCATTTAGGGTGGCCCAGTTTGTGAGTTGGCGAGTCTCCGTCTGCCATTTTTACTTGTTTATTGAACAATGTTACGGCAGGCGCCATAGTCCCCATAGTTCCCCCCAGTATCCAATCCACTACCAACCCATTGCCATAGCCCAAGTAGTTTTCATCTGTAGTTTACACAATAGTACTATCCAAACCGGGGGTTGTCCTTGGCTGCATTTTATAGTGTAGACAGGGATAACCGCCGGTTTGGTGTCAATTTCAACTTTGCGATTAAAATTGTGACTGAAACGGGCCTCTACGTGTTGGCTTCGGCCCCACGCACGCCTTCCAAAAGTCCGGGGCTCCATAGCCCCGTGAAACGGAGACGTTACAAACAATAATAATAATAAATAAATAAATTCTGTGAACAACACACAGCGCCATCTAGCCCCGTGGTAAGCGACTAAGCTTGTGTTACGGTGACTAGACAACGGATATAATACTTATATTTATTTTTCTTTTGTAAATACATATGACGGCGCCGCCGATGTAAAGCATCAGGTTGATGGACTGTCACAGTCATCAGTCAACCTAGCGAAGCGTCATCGTCGATGGTTGTTCGGGGCTGCCATCTTGTCATATTCTGTGATCGAGACGGAGGCCGTGCACCACGCACTTGACGAATCGCTTTGTATTTCCGCCATCACGTCTTTCCTAACATAATTGAGTTGATTCCTACTTAGTAACCATTATAAATTAAGCGATGGAATAGTTATTTTGTGAATATAGACACCAATTGTTAATAAAACTACGATGATTGTAAATGGACACCATTATTTATATCCTGCGCCCATCTACCTACTTAGTTCTACAGTATGAGTTCTGATGAAGGCCATCCAAGGCCATCCTGGCTCTTCATCAGAAGTGGGATCGAATCCAGCCCAAAACGAGGGCCAAACAACCAAACTGGATGCTGAAAAACGAATGTCAAAAACGTCGAGAAGATTCCGGATTTACGTTTCAAGAAAATTCGTCGAGATCATCAGGCGCGTTGGTGAACGTGACCTCTGTGACCTGCTACATGTATGGACAAACAGGGAATGTGTCAACTAACTGCCCAGAGAGGAGAAACGGTGGGAAAGCTACAGTCAAGGACGTACTTTGGAAACATATTCTGGTGGGTCTGCCCCATTTTATTTGATAGTGGTTCGTCATGTTCCCTAGTGAAAGAGAGCTATCCTAACAAACTCTTGGGTATACCGTACCTACAATGTATTAAGCAAATTCAGAGCAAGGAGCAATACAGATGTTTCTTGGCAATCATGTGTAGTCGCTAGACGAAATGTGTCGTCCAATCCAGACCTGTAGGGTTGACTTGTCTCTGTTGACGAAATGCGTCGTCCAAGCTAGACCTAAGGGTTGGTTTGTCTCTGTTGACGAAATGTGTCCAAGCCACAGCTGGAAGGTTAGCTTGTTTAAGTAATTGGTACTGATTTTGCGCTGATAAAGATGAAGATGTTAAAGGTAGTCAGGATGAACGAGCGGATTGTGCATTGATCATAGATTGCTGTTTCAGATAAATCGCCCGAGGACGGTCGAAAGTCAGTCCGGCCGTGACGGCGCCGCCGATGTAAAGCATCAGGTTGATGGACTGTCACAGTCATCAGTCAACCTAGCGAAGCGTCATCGTCGATGGTTGTTCGGGGCTGCCATCTTGTCATATTCTGTGATCGAGACGGAGGCCGTGCACCACGCACTTGACGAATCGCTTTGTATTTCCGCCATCACGTCTTTCCTAACATAATTGAGTTGATTCCTACTTAGTAACCATTATAAATTAAGCGATGGAATAGTTATTTTGTGAATATAGACACCAATTGTTAATAAAACTACGATGATTGTAAATGGACACCATTATTTATATCCTGCGCCCATCTACCTACTTAGTTCTACAGTATGAGTTCTGATGAAGGCCATCCAAGGCCATCCTGGCTCTTCACATACATATTATACATAGAAGGACACCCAGACCAGACACAAATATTTATTTTTAAGCATAAATACTTGCACCCGGCGGGAATCGAACCCGCAACCTCCTGCATTGCAGTCGCGCTCTCGCACGACGCGCCACAGAGGTCGTCACTATTGACCCTAGACCACTACTTCCTTAGGATAAGTGATAGTGCTCTTCTAGATCTTCATTTCTGATGACAGCTGTCAAACTTGAAACGTCAATATCTCGAAAACTATTGACCCTATACCACTACTTCCTTAGCATAAGTGATAGAGCTCTTCAAAATCTTCATTTTGGATGACAGCTGTCAAACTTAAAACGTCAATATCTCGGAAACTATTGACTCTAGACCACTACTTCCTTAGGATAAGTGATAGTGCTCTTCTATATCTTCGTTTCTGATGACAGTTGTCAAACTTGAAACGTCAATATCTCGGAAACTATTGACCCTAGACCACTTCTTCCTTACCATAAGTGATAGAGCTCGTCAAGATCTTCGTTTTGGATGACAGCTGTCAAACTTTAAACGTCAATATCTCGAAAACTATTGACCCTATACCACTACTTCCTTAGCATAAGTGATAGAGCTCTTCAAAATCTTCATTTTGGATGACAGCTGTCAAACTTAAAACGTCAATATCTCGGAAACTATTGACTCTAGACCACTACTTCCTTAGGATAAGTGATAGTGCTCTTCTATATCTTCGTTTCTGATGACAGTTGTCAAACTTGAAACGTCAATATCTCGGAAACTATTGACCCTAGACCACTTCTTCCTTACCATAAGTGATAGAGCTCGTCAAGATCTTCGTTTTGGATGACAGCTGTCAAACTTTAAACGTCAATATCTCGAAAACTATTGACCCTATACCACTACTTCCTTCGCACAAGTAATAGAGCTCGTCAAGATCTTTAGTTTAGATTACAGCTGTCAAACTTAAAAAGTCAATATCTCGGAAACTATTGACCCTAGACCACTATTTCGTTAGCATAAGTGATAGAGCTCTTCAAGATCTTCGTTTCGGATGACAGCTGTCAAATTTAAAAATTCAAAATCGCGGAAAAAAAATCCTTAGTCGTTTTTGACTTGAATTTTGTGTTTTTAACACGATATTTTCCTAAGTGTTTTTACAACAATTTGAGATTTAACATTTTAGGAATTCAACATTTTGGTAAGTTCAACATTTTGGCACTCAAGGAAAATAAATAAATTATTGTAATTGCATAGGATGATAAAAAATGCTATGCTTAGCTTTACCGCGGCAGTCCCCGAGTTGTTTTAAGTAAAAATACTTCATCAAAACCGGAACTATTGTTTTTAGAGTTCCGCACCCATAGCACCTTCTCATCAAAAAACTTCTCAATCAATTCAAAAACTTACTTCAAAAAAAATAAGAAAATAACTTCTCTTACATACATACACTCGACTTTTATCTATTATGTAAGCTGAAGTCGGGCACTTTTACTGGATAGATAAAGATGGTGTGTAGTTTAGCTGCCTGTCTTCAGCTTACACAACAGATAACTTTCTTAAGGTTATCAAATGTTATTTTTTCTTTTTTTTGAAGTTAGGTTTTGAATTTTTCAATTATACCTATAAGGAATTAAGTTTCATGAAAAACAAAAATAACCATGGCGACATGGTAGGCGGAGTGGGGACTGGGGAGTGTTAGGTTTTATTTTTGTTACGGAATTTCTTGATTCGGTGGCCGGGCTCAAAGCCCGCGATAAAAGCATAGCTTAAAACAAATACTACGTAATAATAACCGATAGTCAAACATAAGAGAAACCGCCGGCGATATCTAGTCGTCTGTGGTCAAAGGTGTCCTAAGAAAGTACTGTTACCATTTTCATATTGAACAAACATAGTGTCCGTTCTATGGTAGGTTGATCTTTGATTATTTGTATACAATTTTATTTTTCAGTTTTTACGTATTTTTAACAATTTTTTCGTTTATTAACCGATAAAACGTTTTGATGATAGTGTGGCTGCAGTTGCTTGGTTCAACAGTCTTCCTTCAGATGCCATATCTACTTTAGGTTGAGATCAATGTTTTAGGTCCCAATAAAAACAACAATAACAATCAAAAATATGTTTATTTATAATTTGTACATATGTTCTCTCTAATCTTGTTTTAAATTTTAAACTAATACTAAGAGGTAGGTAAGTCTACTTTACTTCTTAGATGTAAGTAGTGTAAGGTAGTCCGCTTAGAAATGAAATTATGTCCATGTCATCTTTCAATAATAATTGTTTTTGCAGTCTTTCGTTGTATTTTAAATGTTTTTTTTTTTGGTTTGTCAATTCGAGCCATTATTCTCTGGATTTCGTTCTCTGTATTTTTTATTTCTTTTTTTTACTTCGGCCAAAGTTTTGAAAATGTTCTTTTTTTTCTATTCACTTTTTATTACACTTTTCTATGCAGCTCCAATAAAACACATCATCTTGCACTCTATTTATACAATAAATATAACCGTTCAATATCAATTGCTGCTTTCCGCTTCGTGATAACACTATTTCACAATAAGTAAGGATTTTAACGTTTAAAACTGAATGAATACAATTACGACTTTGTCTCCCATACAACATAAAAACAATGGCTTAAATGACGAGTAAAATATAAAAAACTTACCCTCATTCTAACAAAAATACGGATATTAATTCTAATTGAAAATTATATTACGTTTGTAAATTAAATATTTTGATAGGGGTTCGCTGATAACAGGTTTAAAGGTTTATACAACTATGAGTTGTTGAATTCACTTATTTTTATTTGTATTTCAGAGCAGTATTATGTCGAAGGTATGTTCTGTCGAAATAATTATCTATCGAACAAGTAGATGTCGAAGTAAGATCTGTCGAATTATTAATCTTCGAAGGTTTATGTTGTCGAAGTATGCTGTTTCGAACTAAAACTCGTCGAATTATGTACAGTCGAAACAATGTCTCGTCGACAGATCTCGTCGTCGTCGTTATATTGTTTCGAAGTAAGTAGCGTGTCGAAGTAAACAACTTTCGAAGTTCAAGAGTACACCCCATGGTCTGCAAGCAAACATTGTATAGCTTAATTGACGTCTTTTTCCGATTGGTATACATTTTTTTCGCGACATACCATTTTACCACACTTTCAACAACTTCCTTTTCAAATTTCATTGGCCCATATCTTCGAAACGTGCCACTTTAGGACATCATGTGACAGAATATTTTCTGTTAATTTAGGTCTTCTCTATCCAAATATATAAGTTTTATCGTGCGATAAGAGATCGGAAAAAAATCAAAATGGATGCCTTTGACTATGCCAAAGACTTAATAGGTCCTATATTTGTAAACAAGTTATTTCAATTCGATTGATTGATCACTACAGAACACAAATATTTATACTAGAGATGGGCCGACTAGGGGTTTGCCGACTAGTCGGTTCCAAAATTGCCGACTTGTCGACTTGCACTATCACTTATGCTAAGGTAGTAGTGGTCTAGGGCCAATAGTTTCCGAGATATTGACGTTCTAAGTTTGACAGCTGTCATCTAAAATGAAGATCTTGAAGAGCTCTATCACTTATGATAAGGTAGTAGTGGTCTAGGGCCAATAGTTTCCGAGATATTGACGTTTTAAGTTTGACAGCTGTCATTCAAAATGAAGATCTTGAAGAGCTCTATCACTTATGCTAAGGAAGTAGTGGTCTAGGGCCAATAGTTTCCGAGATATTGATGTTTTAAGTTTGACAGCTGTCATCCAAAATGAAGATCTTGAAGAGCTCTATTACTTATGCTAAGGAAGTAGTGGTCTAGGGCCAACAGTTTCCGAGATATTGACGTTTTAAGTTTGACAGCTGTCATCCAAAATGAAGATCTTGAAGAGCTCTATCACTTATGCTAAGGAAGTAGTGGTCTAGGGCCAATAGTTTCCGAGATATTGACGTTCTAAGTTTGACAGCTGTCATCCAAAATGAAGATCTTGAAGAGCTCTATCACTTATGCTAAGGAAGGAGTGGTCTAGGGCCAATAGTTTCGGAGATATTGACGTTTTAAGTTTGACAGCTGTCATCCAAAATGAAGATCTTGAAGAGCTCTATCACTTATGCTAAAGAAGTAGTGGTCTAGGGCCAATAGTTTCCGAGATATTGACGTTCTAAGTTTGACAGCTGTCATCCAAAATGAAGATCTTGAAGAGCTCTATCACTTATGCTAAGGTAGTAGTGGTCTAGGGCCAATAGTTTCCGAGATATTGACGTTTTAATTTTGACAGCTGTCATCCAAAATGAAGATCTTGAAGAGCACTATCACTTATGCTAACAAAGTAGTCGTCTAGGTTTAATAGTTTGCGAGACATTGACGTTTTAAGTTTGACAGCTGTCATCTAAAACGAAGATCTTGAAGAGCTCTATCACTTATGCTAAGGAAGTAGTGATCTAGGATCAATCGTTTCCGAGATATTACTTATCAGTTCAAGTTTGACAGGCTGTCTTGCTGTCATATTTTGTGTCTTTTTCGATCGTCTTTTGTTTTCGTAACGATCGTCTTTTGTTTTCGTAACGATCGTCTTTTGTTTCTACTCCGATCGTCTTTAGTTGTATTAAAAAAAGGACTTGACCAGTTGACACTCTTCGAAGACTTGACCAATTAACACTTTCATTTGCGGTAACTATACGCTTGACCAATTGACACTATTTTTTGGCTTGACCAATTGTCCACTACCTCCTTTTCCTTACTATTTCGTGATTGTTTTATTTTAATCCTAAGCTAAATACAAGTCTCGAGTGGAAACTTATAAGCCAAAAACACTTAGGTACTACATGTAAGTGACGCAACAGTAATCGTTACATTTTCAAATATTGTAGTGTGTGCTTTTACTCTTTAGTCTATTAGAAATTAACTCTTTTTTTTGTTGACCGTACCAAATTCGTTTTGGCCCGAATAGGAAATGAAGTATGAAAATATTTTCACATTAAAATGACTATCTAATTTTGTTTTGGCCCGATTGGAATTCAATGTATGGAAGCAAAACAGTGAAACAATTGAAGGAGTGGCCCGAATGGGAATAAGCCTAATAAACCTGATTGAAATAGGTGTAAGCACACTGGTCATCGTGTTTCATCTTTGACGGCATCGACGCTTAGCATCAGGTGTGATAGCGGTCAAAACACTTCTCTTACGTTTTTGAAGGAAGATAAAGGAGCGGGCTATTTCATTAGCTACGATTATTCAAGAAATATCGTGTTTTTGTTATTTAAAATGACATTACTCAAGATTAGGCTTTTGGATAATGTAATGTAGGTATATTGGTGCAAGAATCAAGAAAATCGGTTTGGTAGTTATGAAGAACACCATACGTATACTTCATACAAACGTCCTTCCAAATACCCAAACTCTACTTTTTTAATATTAGTAGTAGGGCATGCAAACCGGTTATTTCGGTTAATCGAAAACCGGGTTTCCGGCATATTTTAAACGAAAAAAAAAACCGGTTTTTTTGTTTCAATAACCGGTTTTTTCGGTTATTTCGGGTTTTTATATTCTTTACACAGCAACACTGAATATCTGCTAAATCGATAGTAATCGATTAGAAAATTTTATTTTTCTGTAAACGGCAACACTGCGTTATTTAATTAGCCAGACAACGCTGCATGGTATGTCAAAATTTGCATTGGTTTGATTGATTCGTTATGATTTGAGGTTATCTTTTATTTTTCACAATATTCAAGCGAAATTCAGTGAACTTATGGTGGTTTTTTGTAAGTACCAAGTGAAATTTTATTTGTTAGTATAGCTCAGTACAATTTGCTATTGTGCGATGTTCAATCACTTCACGATTTGAATGCTAGCTTTTCAGCTAATTTGTTTACCTGTACAATTTGCTATTTTGCAATATTCAATCACATCACGATTTCAATGCTAGCTTTTAAGCTTATTTGTTTATTTATTACAGGCAGTGAAGCGACTAGACGATTGTTTCACATTGGTTTAAATAACTAAGTGTGGGTAATCTTTAAGCTAAACCGCTTGTTAAGCCTCTGCAGTAGGCTAGAACTGCAAACTCCTCATTTTTCTTGGACGGTTAACTATAAGATATATTTGAAACATCAGTTTTGAAAACAATGCTTATAGTCCATTGAAATGTTACATTTTTTTGGTTGGTCCTAGTTTGTGGGGTTGTGGCTCTTGTGCCACGGCCGCCATCTTGGAAAAAGGGGTTCAAATGGTTTTTATGGTTTATTTGAGGAGATATAGGTCTCACAAAAAAAAAATTAACATTTTGTTTTGCAAATAAGATTATCTACCACTTTTGTTAAGTAACTTTTAGTCGTAGAACTAAAAATAAAAAGTTATACCTAAGCGAAAATCCATGAAAATTTGAGAAACAAATTCTAATGGTTATTTATAAATCGATTTTGATTATGTTCTTTTTTATCTTTTTTCATTTCTATTTTTAATTCTCAATTACGTTCTGACTTTCGGTGCCTTTCCTTATATACACACATCAACAATGTCTAGGGATATTGTATTTTAGACTTCCTAGCTTATAAACTATTTACAGTATCGAAAAAGTTGCTATATGAAAAATAAACTCCGCCGTCTCTTCTTTCGAAATTAAAAAAAATAAAATAAAAAATCATTTTAAAAACAAAAGAATACGCGGTAATTCGAATTTGGCTTTTTCACAGTTAGTTTTGGTTACCATTTAACCCAGCTGATTTTGTAAATAATAAGCTTTTGCACATTTTTTTTATTCAAATAGAGTGTGTGTATTGTTTATTGTTATGTCACGTAGACATTTAACAAGAGAAGAACAGATTAGAGCTGTAGGCATGTTGGAAGCTGGCGCTATTCAACGCGTAGTTGCTGACACTCTACGGACCCACCAAAATGTGATCTCTAGGTTGTGGTCACGTTATCGTGTTACGTGATGTTGCGGAACGGCATTCTGGCAGAAGTCGTGTCACAACTCCTAGACAAGACCGTTTTCTACAAAATATCGCTAGGAGACAACCCACTGTTACGGCTATGCAAATGGTTCAAAGGCTTCAATCTGACCACCAATTGTTAGTAAGCGACCAAACTGTGAGAAGACGATTACATGAAGCCGGTCTTCATTCTCGCAGACCACTTCGAGTTCCAGCTTTACGGCGTGGCAATCGCGGGCGAAGACTTTTGTGGGCTCGAGAACATTTTGTATGGAGTAACGAGCAATGGTCGATGGTACTGTTTTCTGACGAGTCTCGGTTCGGATTTCATCCGGATTCGCGAAGACTACGAGTTTGGCGACTCCAGGTCGACAGCGCCGTCTCCAACATGTGCAAGAAGTCCATTCCTATCAAGGCGGGACCATCATGGTACGGGCTGGAATTCGAATAGGTGCGCGAACCGATCTCATTTGGATCAGAGGGAACATGACTGCGTGGAAATATCGTAATGAGGTAGTGGAACCTGTAATTATCCCACATAGGGTGCAAATGGGCCCGGAGTTCCAACTTATGCACGATATTGCCCGCGCACATACGGCGCGTCTGGTATCAAATGAGCTTCGGGAACATGATGTCAGAGTTATGGACTGGCCTCCTCAGTCCCCCGACATGAATCCTATCGAACATGCATGGGACATGTTACAAAGAAGAGCTATGATTAATTTCTCTCCAGATTTGACGACAGAAGAGCAACTTTTCATACACTTAAAACGGACCTGGGACCTTATTCCGCAGCCAGACTCATTTTAAGTGTGAATAATCGATGCCGCACGCTTATAAATGTCAGAGGAGGAAATACCGATTATTAAATTTAATAAAATGCATATTTTTTTTGTAATTAAAACCCTTTTTGATATTCAATACTTTTATTCCATAATTAAGCGCGATTCTGTGTTAAGTAAACATGAGAGGTTTTGGTTAATTAAAAAAAAAAAACAATAAAAATCGTTTGCAGCAGCTCTATTTTTTTTTAACACAGCATAACACATTAAAATAAACTTTTATTTCATATACAGGTGTCATAAGAAATTATTTACTGATATTGTGAAAATTAAGAAAAACTATAATATCCCTAGACATTGTTGATGTGTGTATTTAACATTTTTTCTTCAGAAAGTCAGGTCGTAGACAACAATAATTATAAAACGAAACGAACAATATAATGTTGTTCGCCAAAGTTCAAGTGATATGCAGGACGTGTAATTTTGATTTTGCATTTTATAATACTTTTATTCATCACACTTTTTAAACTTACACGATTTCCGTCCATCATTATTACAAGACACGAGTCTTCTCGGGACCACGGCCGGTATAACCCGTTTGCCGAAACGTCGAGGTAATTAAAAACAATGATTATTTGTAACGCGATCTAGACCCGTGTCTAATAATACTTTTATTCATGCTTTTGATTGTTTGATAATTGTTATATAATTAAATTAGGCAGTGGGTTGCCGATTTTTTTTTGTTGATTACTTAAATTTGTGAATTTCCCTAAAGAAATTAAACTTTTTTCCATCATTTTCTGCTTTTTTAGTAAGCTTTTAAGGCTATTAAGTAGGCTAAGTAGTAAGGCTATTAAGTAGGCTAAGTAGTAAGGCTATTTTTTCATTAATTAAAATAAGGATAATATGTGAAGGGTTTTTGCAGTTTGAAAATAGAGGCAAAAAAATCTTATTTAAAAACCGATTTCACCGAAAAACCCGGTTAACCGGTTATTAAAAAAAAATAACCGAAAAAATAACCGGTTTTTTTTTTCGTCTGGTTTTGCATTCCCTAATTAGTAGCTATAGATAAGCAGCGCACGTTACCTAAAGCTGCGCTGTGCAAAATCTACACTTAAATAGACTCTGCCATGATTCTCTTCTGCTCAGCAACAGACTTCCCTGGTAGTCCGTTCAAGTGTAGACTTTTGCACAGCGATGGGTAAGTGTTCGAAAAACGCTGACGAAGTCGCGGGCACAGCTAGTAATAATAATATTATTAAGTTAATTTGAAAAGATAAAATCTCGCACGTAAACAAAGGCATCTAACCAAAAAAACGTAGGTAACCATGATTGATAACTGCTCCAGTTTAAATTATAGATATCTGTATTATGATGACGATTGTAATTTAACACGTAATCACAAAAAAGAAAAACCCCCCTGAGTTTCTTATGGTTTCTTGTCATCGGAGGGCGCGTTCCGAAACCACACGAAAATTATAGTCAATCATGTATTTTCATCCTTTGCTTTCAATGCATAAAGAATTTTTGAATTTGAACCGTAGTAACACCCTTCAGGTATGAAAATGGGATCCTTATAATGGTGGGTAACTAACAAAAGTCAATAAACTTTTTAAATTCACACGATTTGTAATAGTAGTTAAACGCGATAAAGACCCGGGAAAATGTAACTATGTAAACAAAAGTCAATCAAAAGGTTTTTTATATGGAGAGGAACCCGTCTCATTGAAATGATGTTTTTTTTCCGCAGTTTGTGTGACCGATGCAGATTGCGGACCGGGATGCATCTGTCCATTAATTCTTTTATTGATAGACTCATTCTGCTTGTGCCCTGAAAACCCATAATGAAATTCAAAAATTTAAACTAAATTAACAATTTTAATAAAAATCTATCTAAACCAGTTTTTATACAAGGTGGATATGACGATACGACATTAAACAAAACCCTGGGTTGTTAAAATATGTTGGAATAGTTTGGAATTGTATAATTACTCAGAGAACTCAAAATAAAAAAGTAAAATTTTGAAACAAATTATATATATCCTAAACAATTAAAACCAATACGAACACCATGTACCAATAATGTGCACAGTGTAAGTACGTGCCGCGGCCACCGAGTATTAATCCTACAGAGCAACAGCTTCAAAAAATGCTTTCAAAAACTTTAGTACCCGGCGGGATTCGAACCCGCCACTATTGGTAATCCGAACCAACGCGTTTGACCGCTTCGCCACGGGTTGGAAGGCTACCCGTGGCGAAGCGGTCAAACGCGCCTCAAAAGTTATTGCAGAGTTTTGTAAAACTGATGCGATAGTTTTCGACCTACTAGCAATTAAACTCGTTGCCTTTCTCCTATTATTTAACGACCAGGAAATTGAGATTTTCAAGGCAATTTGTAATTTGCATTGGTAAAGATTGTAGTCTGCTTTGTAAACAATGAGAAATAAATAAATAAAATTAAACAACTAGAAAACTGTGAGGTTTCGTTTACCTACTCGAAAAAAAATGCTGTTTTTGTAAGTAAACACGATAATTTTGTAAAGAATAAAATTAAACTAAAAAAATCTAAATAAACAAATGAATCCTCCAATATAATGACCTAAGCGCAGCGTTGAACGTCCACCAACGAGATGGACGGACGACTTGGTTAAGGCCGCGGGTTCACGGTGGATGCAGGCCGCTTATGACCGAAGCATCTGGAGGGAGATGAGCGAGGAGGAAGGGAGGTTATGAGGCTTATGTCCAGCAGTAGACTTCTTACAGCTGAAATGATGAATGACCTAATAATCTGACCTTTAAATTTCATCTGATTTTCGAGTCGTAAAACTGGGTTATGACCTTAACACTTCCAACGTACCGTAGATGATAGCTAGATGGCGCTGTGTTATGTTGACAGATTGTTTTTATATTGGCCCGTTAATACGTCCCATTGTAGGGCAAGTACCTCTTCTTCTGGCTTGATGTTTATCTACACCGTAAGAGCGATTTTATTAGCGCACATTACTTTTTCTCAAAAAATAGACATCGGTGCGCGGTCGGTCGGGAATTGAACCCACGACAATGAAATGAATGAATCGCAATGAAGGTCGGAAGTCGTGATATCTACCACTGCACCAACACAGCTCGACGTACAATCA
>CAUEGO010000349.1:0-31464 GCA_958496205.1 Idaea biselata
ATAATGTTTGTTACTTCTTCCCGCAAAAACTACTAAACCGATTACATTTAAACTTGGTATGCAGATAGCTGGAGATCTGGATTAACACATAGACTGGTTTTTTATCTCTATATTCCCGCGGGATCGTGACTTACGCGGCTGAAACCGCGGTTCTCAGCTATTAGTTTGATAAAATAAAGGTGTGGTAAATCACTATTACATTAATTTTTGGGTTCCGTACCTCATTAAGGTAAAAAGGAACCCATATAACATCACTCGCTTGTCTATCTGTCTGTCTGATATTGAAACACTAAACAGAAAGAAAAACAAAAGATGATGAAAACTAAAGACCTTTGTTTTTGTTGTACTTTGATTGTGTTTTGTTTATGTTTCGATCTTTTTAGGGTTCCATACCGAAAGGGTAAAAACGGGACCCTAATACTGAGACTTCGCTGTCTGTCATCAGGATATATATCATATCATAACCGTAATAGCTAGGCAGTTGAAATTTTTACAGATGTATTTCTGTAGCCGCTATAACAAGAAATACTAAAAACAAATATATAAGTGAAGCTCCCGTACAACCAACGTGATTTTTCACGGTAAAACGCAACGTATGCGTGATTTATTTTGACCACTGGTGTCATCTAGTGATGAACTGGCGTCAGTGGTAAAGATAAAATGCAAACGGGCGTCGTCGTTGCGTGATACCAGTGTTAATTTTAGGGTTCCGTACCCAATTGTGATAATGGTACGGAACCCTTCGTGCCGCACATGGCCGGTTTTATTCTTTCTTGTCTTGAGTGTTTTTTTCCTCTAATGTTTACTACTGTAATTCACCCGGACAAATAGGAACAAGGTATCATTTACTTTCACCCAAAAATATCAGACAGACACATGGACAAGCAAGTGAGTTTATAATAGTTTCTGTTTTACCTTTTGAGGTACTTACGGAACTCTAAAAACGGTAAATAATGGTATTTCCCTTTGACCTAGAACCACGAATTGGACAGAAAACCAAGTCTTACACCACAAGTCAGAATAATTATAAAATTTAAAAAAAGAGTAATAATAAGTAGGTATAATGTAATTCTGTGCGTGCACAATATTGAAGTCGATCGGTAAAGAACAATGGCCATAAATTACTTTCTCTGAAAATCTTGTTTTGATCCAGTCATTATAGTAAGTTCACCTCGGAATTCGAGATACCCCGCTGTAAAAACTAAATACTTGTATATTGACACCCTAAAAGTTGTCTCAAACCTATTATGGTAGGGTGTGCGCAACTATTAAATTTCAAGGTCAAAGGTCACAAAAATCGGTTTTTGCGCTTTTTTTGCAAACATCTCACTTCCTAGGGCCGGCGCAGACCTGACGGAGCGCAGCGCAGAGAATTTTTGATTGTCATAATATTATCGACCTTGTTCTCATTAAAATAATATTCAAAATCAGTTAACAAAACAAATAAATCCGCGCGCATGCTCGCGCCTCCGCGCGTATTGTGTGTTAACTGATTTTGAATATTATTTTAATGAGAACAAGGTCGATAATATTATGACAATCAAAAATTCTCTGCGCTGCGCTCCGTCAGGTCTGCGCCGGCCCCTATGAGTTTTTTGCTATTTGTATTTGTTATCAATATTGTAGAATACAAAATTCTCTACAAATTTTGTTTAAAAAAAAAATTAGGTATTAAGGGGTATTAAGCTGAAAGGGGTTTGTTCTAGAGGTCTAGGCAAACAACTTTTGTTCTACGACTTTTGGAAATAAGAACTTTTTTTCGAAAATTTGAATTGTATCACTGAAAAAAAAAACAGCTGTTTTTGTAAATAAAGGCAATTAATGTTAAGATTGTAGTGATCCAAACTAAACAAAAGGGCACTATAAGGTCAATGACCTCAAACTCTAAAAAACAACTGATTTTCATGCAAACTTTAAACTCAAAATTTTCGAAAACTACTTCGAATTTCCAAAAGTCGTAGAACAAAAGTTGTTCGCCTAGACCTCTAGAACAAACCCCTTTCGGCTTAATATCCCTTAATTCCTTAAAAAAAAATTAAACAAAATTTGTAGAGAATTTTGTATTCTACAATATTGATAATAAATACAAACAGCAAAAAACCCATGGGAAATGAGATATTTACAAAATAAACACAAAAAAACGATTTTTGTGACCTTCGACCTTGAAATTTCATAGTTGCGCACACCCTACCATATGTAGGTTTTGAAACAACTTTTAGGGTATCAATATACAAGTATTTCCAGACTTATAGCTGGGTATCTCGAATTCCGAGATTCTTACCTAATTCAAGCTTATATGACTGGATCATTATGTAGGTACCTAAGTAAATAGAAAATTTTGTAAAATATTAATTACTAACGCATAAATACATAATAGAAAATATAGGTACCTATTTAAAAATAATCTCTGCGGTTAAAAGATATGTAGACTTTCATTTTTAGCAGTATTCTGTACATTTTATATCATATAGGTACCTATTTTAACTTGATGTTAAGAGGGTGGGTACTGAGTACTGTTACTATTTCCATACAAACATAATACCAAAATAGAATTATGAAAATTTAGTTTTCTACCTGAATATCGGTATTATTCGGATTAAGATTTTACTTTTACAGGGCCCCCACCACAAGGTTTTCCAAAATATTCATTCGAAATGAAATAAAACGGAACTACATTTCGTTCATTTTTTCAGCGTAAATAATTACTAGTTTACATCTTATTTGTTTCATATTATTCCTAAAAAAACCTTATGATGGGAGCCCTGTAAAAGTAAAATCTTAATCCGAATAATACCGATATTCAGGTAGAAAACTAAATTTTCATAATTCAATTTTGGTATTATGTTTGTTTGGAAATGAAAATAACACTTATGTTTGAGTTTCATAAGTGTTATACTGTTTTACACAATTAATTAGGGGCAGTGTTGGGCAAAATTTCATTGCAAGGTACAATTTAAAATAACAATTTAATATTTGTTTATTAAAAGTTCACAATTAACAATTAATCAATGGTTAATTTATATTTTTCAATTAACGATTAATAAATTGTTAGTTTTAATTGTACCTTACAATTAAACTTTGCCCAACACTGACAGGCAGATACTTCCCGAATTAGATTTTTAGGGTTTCGCAGCTAAATATATTTAGCTGCGAAACGAAAAAAAGAACTACAGATAAACATCAATATTAATTGTTAGTTTTAATTGTTTCTAAAAACAATTAAAAATATTAGTTTTTTTTTTAAGTTGTATCCTGCAGTTAATATGAGTTCATTTAAATAAATAAATTGTAACTAACAGATTAATTGCAATTAAATTAATTGTGAATTAATTAATTGCAATTATGCGATGATTAAAATGTTATTGATTAAAGACTACACTGATTAGGGGTATCTACATTTCTGGAATTTTATTATCAAATTGATTTAATTATTGTAACATGTAACTTTGAAACGATTATAAATCATTATTCCAATCTAATCCTATTATCCTATTATTAGAATTTATATGGGATTATGTCTTCTGAATATGCTAATCTTTTTTAGGTCAAGAAGCACTGGCAGAAGAAGACACCCTAAAAGTGCTGACACCAAAGAAGGTGTATTCTAATAAAAGAGCGTCCCATGAGCTGCCCGATAATTCAGGAAGTGAAGAAGTGAAGGACTACACCATTTTCACATGTTCCACGCCGAAGAGAAGGAGAAGATGTGTAGAGGAAGACACCCCTAAATGTAAAATATTGAAAAATAGATTAGTTGATTGTAAGAAAAAAATGAAACGCGAAATAATAAAAAACAAATCAATTAAAGATCAGATTAATAATAAAAATATGATTGATATATCAAAGCACAAGTTTAGTAGTGAATCAAGTAAATTGTTAACGAAAATGCAATTAAGGAAATCAAAATCAAAAAAACAATGGACGGAAAAGGAAAAAAAATTTTGCATGACTTTGTATTATAAATCACCATCAGCTTATAAATTTATGGTTAATTCAGGAATCGTATTGGCCGCTCCATCAACAATCCAGCGCTGGCTACAAGAAACAAATTGTTTACCAGGAATCAATAATGAAATATTTAATAATATACAAATTAAATTTTCAGAAAAATCGATTAATGAAAGGGCATGTACGGTATGTTTTGACGAAATGAGTATTATGGTTGATTTAGAGTATACAACAAAATATGATTTAATAGAGGGGTTTGAAGATTTTGGTGGTGGAAATCGTATACAAACTGAGGCTAAGTCCGCATTAGTGTTTATTGTAAGAGGTATTTATTCCAATTGGAAAATACCGATAGCATACTTTTTATCATCAAAAACAGTTGATTCGAACAAATTGGCTACTATTGTTGATTCTGTGATTAATAAATTATTTGAGTGTGGCTTATTACCAAAGGTTACTGTTTGTGACCAAGCCACACCAAATGTAAAAATGATTAAAAAACTCGGAGCTACGGTTGATTCTCCTTTCTTTTTTATTAATGGACATAAAATATTTGCCATATTCGACGTTCCTCATTTAATCAAAAATGTCCGAAATAATTTGATAAGTGGTGATTTTGAATTAGAAGGGAATCTGATTTCATTTAATGATATAATCAATGTGTATAATTTAGATAAAAATAATAAAAGCAAATCTTTAAAAAAATTGACTCCAGTGCATATCAATCCAAATAATTTCCAGAAAATGAAAGTGAAACTGGCAACACAAATTCTGAGTAATTCTGTTGCTAGTTCTATTAAAACTGCAGCAGACAGCGGAGAGTTAATAAGTGATTCTGCAAAACATACAGCTGATTTTGTTCAATTGTGCAATGATTTGTTTGATTGTCTCAATTCTAGAAGTAAAGTTGATTCTAATCCTTACTGATGTGCAATTACAATCAATAAAAATTCCTTAGTCAATCAGACCTTAATCAAAAGCAAAGACATATTTAGTAGATTAAAGAAAATTAGTTATACAAAAAAAAATCAAAAACATTTAACACGCCCCCCCTGTTTTGATGGTATGATGCAAACAATTAATGCAGTACAACAACTCTCCGCTGAGGAATTTACAGCAGGCACTGGTGTCAAATTTATGATTACGTATCGATTAAATCAAGATGGAATTGAAAATCTGTTTGGAATTTATAGAATCAGAGGTGGCTGTAACAAAAATCCAACATCAAAATCATTAAGATCAGCATTTCGATCAAATTTATTAAATAACTTAATGAAATTTGATAAAACTAATTGTGAATCCGATCACGAATTGTTTGTAGCTACTCAGGAAAATACACAACACGCAAATCCTCGACCATCAACATCATCGTCTGTAACCCTACAAGGTGTTATAAGCGATGATGTTGACAATCAACCTTCATGTTCGAGTTCCAATGTAACACCAACTCAGGATGGATCAGGCAATCCATCCGAAGTGACAGTTACATTGGAAACCTGTTCTGTTGTGTATTTTGCTGGATGGCTAGGCAGATGTTGTGCAAATAAATTTGATTGTTCAGATTGCAGAAATATATTGTTAAAAAATCAAGTTGATTTAACTGATAAGAAGCAATTGTTGTTGATCAATAAAACATATTCCAATATAGCAACTCCCACTCTCAAATCCCCTAGTGATTTTTTATTCCAATTGGTGAACCAGTTATTAGATTTTTACAACAAAAATATTAACAAATTATACAAAAGTGATTTAGTGGCTGATTTAGTACAAAATTTTAAAAAGAATATCAATATCCCAGATGATTATCATGATTTCAATCATTTTGATTTTTTAATTAAAAAAATATTAGAAGTTAAGATTCATGATTATTGTAAAAGTCGTAAAAAATCATTACAATCTAGTTCAAAATTAAAAATTCTTCAAAATAGATAGGAATTTTGAATCGTTGATTTTAATTATCATTTTTTTGAAAGGCTTCATAAAAATTAAGCCTTCCAATTATGTTTATATAACTAAATTAAGTAAATTTCAAGAATACAGTGATGTCCTTCAGTTTAACTTGAGACACAAGGAAGATTTGACTGTGCCCTGTAGCTCCAGTATACTTTATTATAATAAATTACTTAAAGACGTGTGTGGCATGTCCATAAAAAGATTCGAGGAATATATTAAACTTTAATTGTGTATTAGATACACAATTTAAGGTACTATTACCTAATTTAAGTACAATTTAATATTAGGTACTATTTTAATGTCATATTTTAAAGAAAATATTAATTCACGGACAGGATTATTGGTAACTCCTGTTGAAGTTATAGAATTAATATACAATTTTAAATTTACAAGGTTGTTTTCACTACAAATATTATTAAATAACGGGATATTTACCATTTTTTAATTTGTTTTTGACGAGACTCGATATTTCGCCAGTAATTTCAACTGGCTTGTTCACGAGACTCGTAAAATATCGAATTCCGTCAAAAACAAGTTAAAACATGGTAAATGTCCCGTTTAGTAATATTTAAAGAAATAATTTGTATTAAGAAGGTACAGCGTAATTTACTAGTTTATTTCCAATAAAAAGTAATTTACGCTGTAAAAATGAACGAAATGTAGCTCCGTTTTATTTAATTTCGAATGAATATTTTGGAAAACCTTGTGGTGGAGGCACTATTATAAATAAAATCTTAATCCGAATAATACCGATATTAAAGTAGAAAACTAAATTTTTCATAATTCTATTTTGGTATTATGTTTGTATGGAAATGGTAAAAGTACCCACCTTCTTAATGTTATGTGTGACGATTGTAATTTAACACTTGATCACAAAAAAGTAAACCCCTATGATGGTTAACTTTTTTACGATTCTTGTGGGTTCTTCTCATCGGAGGGCGCGTGTCGAAATCATAATTTTAAGCCTCGACGTTTTTAATTTGTACATAAATATTCTTCTTAAATAAATGATTTAGACTTTTTGTCTTTTTTTATAAATTTTATTACACTTAACCGGTTTTTTTACTTGACTGACTTAAACACGTACCTAAAACTCTAATAACTAACATCAGAATTTCAGTATCAGACCACCAGAATCGAACACAGAATTTAAGTGGAGTAACATATTAACGTCAAGTAAAAAAAGGTAAATGATGGAAAAATGGCCATACCTTGGAAAATAAGTCTCCATATCTTTTAACCACCAAAGTTTTTTTTAATAAATTTGTGTTTATGTGTAAATGATTAATATTTTACTATATTTTTTTATTAATGTAACAAGAATGTTAGCGCAAATAATATATGGCCATTGTTCTTTCATGACTGATATCTGTTTAAGAGGATAGTCTCCATTTTCTTTGTCCATACAAACGTAGTTTAAATTTTCCTCCCTGGATAAAGACATTAGAGCAAATATGTTTATGCCATAAAACCTGTATCTGTCATGACATCTACCTTTTTATTTATTTTTATTTTCTAATTAAAATTAAAATAAAAAAATAATAAAATGAAAAAAATAAAAATGGCATAAACATATTTGCTCTAATGTCTTTATACAGGGAGGAAAATTTAATCTACGTTTGTATGGAGAAAGAGAATGGAGACTATCCTCTTAAGAAATCCTGTGTTGGAGTGGAGCGAAACCTGAAGTAGGTAGGTAAATATAGTCACAAAAGAATGTAGGCACGGAGGAGCTCAGTGACACAAATTAACCGGCTTATAAAAACAAAAATGCGTGTAAGTAGGTAACGCCTAGTTACCTACCTACGTGTCTTTGTTGTTGGCCGTTGAAGAATTTCCTCGTCTGGAGTCAAGCCTGCATCAGGTCATGCTTATCTTATCAATATCACAGAATGCATTTTGTTATCGAAACCACAGATCACAATATTACCTACTACGTCGGAACTGAATAGTATGAAGAAGTTAGTATATAAGTAGATACTACTTTATAAAACTTTGTATACCTACCCAATAGGTAGGTAGAGATAGGTACCTATACAAAATTGTGGGGTCCTAAATTCAGAGGAAGTGGTTCAAGCATACTTACTTAATATTAATTTATTAAATAAAAGACTCAAAACATTATTTATTATTGATGATGAATTGATGGATTATAAAATAAATATAAATTTGACATAATACCTACATACTTACCTCTAACTACCTATCAAAGCAGCAAAGCAAACTTTAGTTAGATACCTACCTATCGAATCAGTCCGTTCGCGCGTTTGTACAATGTCCAGATAGGTACTTACTTGAGTCGCGGGCGTACGCTACGCCATCTATATTATTTTAGCTTTTAACGCTTAGTAACAAGTCTCTCTTGTCATATTTGGAAGTGGCCCTAGATGTCGCTAGTTTCCCTACATTCAGACAGTAGGACCTAGTCCAGCCTAGCCCAGCCTTAGCGACACCTAGTGACCACAACAGCAGTTACAAATTATGCGTACGAATTATTTAGTTACGACGGTTCAGAATTGATGTACGGTATGAGGTATCTGTACGTTAGTATTATGTGATCTGTGACTGAACAAATTTCGTATCGAAAAAAACCTAACACCGCCTACCATGGCAACGTGGTACAAAATAAAAAAATAATTATAATTGTATAAGTTGATAAAAAATGCTATGCAATAGCTTTACCGCGGCAGTCCCCGAGTGCCATAATTATGTTTTTTGTTTATATTTATATTCTCACTTACAGCATGAAAACGATTCTTCAGCAGTGTGTCAATAAATGCCGTTCAAAACTAATTTTTTTATTACATTTATAGACACAATTATTGCATGAAAACAGTTTTTCACCAGTGTGTGTCAATAAATGCAGATTTAAACTATGTTTCTTATTACATTTAAATTCACACTTACTGCATGAAAACAGTTTTTCACTAGTGTGTATCAGTAAATGCTGTTTTAATCTTCTTTTTTGATTACATTTATAGTCACAATTATCACAAGAAAATGGTTTTTCTTTAGTATGTGTCAATAAATGCATATTTAATTGACTTTTTCGTTTACATTTAAAGTTACATTTATCGCACCAAAACGGGGTTCCACTGGTATGTGTTATTAAATGCTGTTTTAAACCGTTTTTATGATTACTTTTATAATCACATGTGTCACAAGAAAATCGTTTTTCGTTAGTATGCTTCAATAAATGTTGGTTTAATTTAGATCTATTATTACCTTTATAATGACACTTATCGCACGAAAATAATTTTTCACCAGTATGTATTAATAAATGCTGTTTTAAATTGCCTCGTACAGTAGTTTTATAATCACATTTATCGCACGAAAACGGTTTTTCACCAGTATGTGTGAATAAATGCTGTTTTAAACTGCTTTTATGCTTACATTCATAATCACACTTATCGCAAGAAAATGGTTTTTTATTACTATGTGTCAATAAATGTTGTCTTAAATTACTTTTGGTAACACATTTAAAATTACACATTTTGCATGCAAATGGTTTTTCTGTAGAGTGTATCTTTAAGTGTTCTTTCATGTGATGTTTTATTGTAGTTGTATATTTACATTGAGGGCATGAGAATGTGCTACCCTCTATGTGAAGTGCAGCTGCTGGGTCAGTCAGTATTCCCACTGAGGTGCCCACTGGCCTATTCCCACTGAGGTGTTCCGATGTCATCCGTTTCTGGGTCTTGAGTTTTGGTCCTCCTGTAAGGGTAGGAATCATTAAGATATGGTATTGGGGAGTGACTGACATTCTTTTTAAATCGTTTTTCAATCTACTTTTTGTGAAGTTTGCCACATCACCTAGTGCTAGAGGGTTCAGGTCGCCCTAATAAGCCGGACTTGACCTATAGAATGCTATTTATTATAAATTAAAAATATATCATCAAAGTAACCTGGTTTTATGGCACATGAATACTTCCAAATCTTTCAAAAGTTTTTGCAAGTTTCAGTATTAAATAGAAAGAAATCCTAATTTTATATAAGCAGGTAAGTACAAGCAGTGCCCTACGGTATTACCTACATAAACCCCAGTATCTAGCTATCAGTTCAATAGTTTTTGTGATTGAAACACAAACATCTAAACTTTCACATTTATAATATTAAGTGCGATGGTAGCTAAGCAGTATGGATCTATCTTGGGTTGAGTGTTTATCTACACTATCTACGCTAATATTATAAAAAGAAAAGATTTATATTTTTGTGTGTGTCTGTATGTTTGTAATGAATAATCTCAAAAACTACTGAACCGATTTTAAAAATTCGTTCACCAAAACAAAACAAACAAGACTTACTTTCAGTGTCATCATCTAGCTCCCTCTTTCTGGGTCTGAATGTTTGTAAACAAGGAACGAGGGATGAAGCATCACATGACGAACCTTCATTTCTTTCATCATTTGATTCACCAGGTTCACTTTTAACATTCGAAATGTCAACTTTAACATCACTATTATCAATCATATCATCATTATTGATGTATTTTGAATCAGACAACTTTTGTGGATTATGGAATTGAACATTGTATATTATGGGTTTGGTGTTGTTTTCATCATCACTTTCTACTTCATACTTTAACTTCTCTGGCAGGAAGTTCCCTTCATCATTAAAGTCACCCTTGTTTTGTTCATCATTTGTTTCAGCACCATCATCATCTGGAAAATAATAAAAATGATGTTCTTACTTTATAGGTTTTACTTTATATCATGTTTTCCAAAATTTACTGACACTAAGTAAGGGTGGATGACAGTTTTCAAGATTAATGAGCATTAGAGCTACGATTTTAGTTAAAAATAATGAAGTTTGATATATTTAAAACTTAATAAAATGTTAGGTAGGTACCTGCCCATTCTTCCTCCAGTTTAACAGTGACTTCAGACTTCACACATGTGATGTCAAAGAACTCCATTCTTTGCTACGAATGAAAGAGAACTATCGGTGCTCCGAAATCGTTCAACTAAAAGCACAACCTTCGAAGCCGAATGCACGTTTAGCTGTGTCGTTAGCTCGCTAGATAGGCCTCTCCTAACGCAACACTCAAAACCACCTAGTTTTTGATAGCTAGCGAAGTTTACAAGACTGTTTACACGCTCGAATACGATCGATCGACTTGTCGTGTCCACCAAGTGGCCCAAACAAAGATGAAATAAAATGTAAGGTATAATTTTTTATATCAAATTGAAACATACAACAAACAGATACATTTGTTTCCGATCATGGAAAAGAATAAAGAGGATAATAATCAAATCAAATTTCTCGATAACTTCTACCAAAATACCACAACAATATTTTCAATTTTCAGAATATAATCTACATAAAATACCACAGACACAAAACAGAACATTATTGACCACAGGTTATATTCATAGAATAGGTACGGCCACAGATTAACAAAATCCAAATAACTGTCTACATGCCAACTGTCAGACTGAGTCTTACTGTCACTGACATAAAAAAAAATAGAGTTTATAGCGGGGAGTTTTGGCGTGAATAAGTTGACGAAATAATTTATGTAGTCTCGAATCTCGAATAGATATTCATTTACGTTAGAATGCGTACCTGCTAAAAATTTGTAGCGGAAATGGAACCTCAATGGAAAGGCTGGCCACCGATAAAAAACTGTTGGACGTAAATGTCAAAGAGAATTTTCTAGTTCTGCCAATTATTGATTTATTGCGAATTTGTAAAAATAAAGGATAAATAATTCTACTACAATTGGACTTTCATTGAAACGCCCTAAAAATTGTTTCAATGGGGTGCCACGTGCAAAGCTGTTTGCAGAGGCGCTGGCATCGGAATATCTTTTTTTTTTTTTCGATGATGGTCCTCCACCAATGGAAACGCCGACTTTCGGCGGGAAAGCGGAGACAACATGTCGTGCTCCAATTTTATTTTCGTTAAACTATGTTGTAAACTCGATTAAATTGTGTAATTTTGGTGGAATCTTATTCAATTTAGTTCCGTGAATGTGCACAAGTGACGACGACGCCAAAACTATATTATGAAGAAACTTGAAATATTCTAAAACTTGACCCTGGCTATTCCAAATTGGCTATATCGGTCTCAGACCGAAATAAATAAATGGAAACGCCGAGTTTTTTTTTTAATTCTTTCGGTCTCAGACCTATATGGCCATTTTTGCGCCGAGAGTTGTAAAAAACACATGTTTGACAGTTCTTAATTCAAACTTATGATTAATCGACTCGCGCCCTCTGCCGGGATAAAAAGTTAGTGTTCCTCCTCATTCGGTGATATAGTTTCGTGAAAGTGTACGAGTGAGTAGGAATAGGTATAATAAAAATTAAAACCAGTTCCAAAACATGGAATAAGGAGGAAAACTAACTTTTTATCCCGGCAGAGGGCGCGAGTCAATTAATCTTAGGTTTGAATTAAGAACTGTCAAACAGGTGTGTTTTACAACTCTCGGCGCCTAATTGGCCATATCGGTCTCAGACCGTAAGAAAAACTCGGCTTTTTCATTAATTTGTGGAAGATCATCATCAAAAAAAAAAAAGATCATCCGACGCCAGCGCCATCTGGTTACATCTTTGCGTGTGGCACCCCATTGAATTTATAACAATACTTGACCAAATACGGAAACTACCTACAAACGTTCGAAACGACACACTCAATATGACAATCGGTCAAGCCGTCATTGAGTAAGTAACCGGTGAAAATCCTAAAAAAAAATACATACGCGACGAATTGAGAATCTTCTCCTTTTTTTTGGGAGTCGGTTAAAAAATACGTGCATCGCGATATAGGCATTTGAACACATAGCCGCACTCTGTCAAATGTAATACTTATTTAATTTTACCTATAATAAACAATTCGATTGATTGATTGGTATCAGTAGAAATCGAGCTATTAAAAATCGCTCGAAGTAGCACGAGTGATTCGAAAAGATCACTATATCGCGCGATCAAAAACGAAGCTGTGTGGTGGACCCTTTCTTCTGTTTTGTAGATAGGTAGGTATAGGTACTTATAGCTACTACCCATCTATCTAAAATAAGTACCTACCTAGTAGAGTAATAGTCAGGTAAGACCGGATGCGAGGGAAGACCGTATGACTCAAATATCTCCCAAAATAGGTGACATATTTTAGTGTTACCCAGTGTTCACTAAACAACTCCGCTAAACAGATCGTGTCATTTGTTGAAATTTTGATTGGGGAAGATCCGAAAAAAAAATTGACTTTAATTTTACAAGAAATTTCTTCATTCAAAACTCAAAGCCCGCGATAAAAGTTAAGCAATACCTTAAAAGAAAAAAAAACGGACCGGACAAAATCCATCCGATCGTACCTGACTATACCCTACTTACTACAAAAGGCTTAGAAACGGCGTTTCCATAAAACAGAACAGCCCTCCCATTTAGTTGGTTATCTTAACGAGTGGTTTAGTTAACGACGCGATGTTCTGCTAACAGAGCTCTCTGTTAAGTAGCTGTAACGTAGATTGCCACTTCGATACAATCTGCAGTCAATCTATAGAACTAGGGACAGTTTATTGGGTAGGGACAATGTAAAACCACTTGATTACTGCAAAAAATACACCATGATACAAGAAAAAAGACACACGGTACAAGATTTAAAAAAACCGGACCGGATGAAATCCATCCGATCTTACCCGAATATACCCGGATGAAATCCATCCGATCGTACCCGACTAAACCCTACCTACTACAAAAGGCTTAGAAACGGCGTTTCCATAAAACAGAACGGCCCTCCCATTTAGTTGGTTATCTTAACGAGTGGTTTAGTTAACGACGCGATGTTCTGTTAACAGAGCTCTCTGTTTAGTAGCTGTAACCTGTAACGTAGATTGCCTCTTCGATACAATCTGCAGTCAATACACTATAGAACTAGGCACAGTTTATTGGGTAGGGACAATGTAAATCACTTGATTACTGCAAAAAAACCCCCATAATACAAGAAAAAGAAACACGGTACAAGATTTAAAAAAACCGGACCGGATGAAATCCATCCGATCTTACCCTACAATACCCTACCTACAAAAGGCTTAGAAACGGCGTTTCCATAAAACAGAACGGCCCTCCCATTTAGTTGGTTATCTTAACGAGTGGTTTAGTTAACGACGCGATGTTCTGTTAACAGAGCTCTCTGTTTAGTAGCTGTAACGTAGATTGCCTCTTCGATACAATCTGCAGTCAATACACTATAGAACTAGGCACAGTTTATTGGGTAGGGAGAATGTAAATCACTTGATTACTGCAAAAAACCCCCATAATACAAGAAAAAGACACACGGTACAAGATTTAAAAAAACCGGACCGGATGAAATCCATCCGATCTTACCCGACTATACCCGGATGAAATCCATCCGATCTTACCTCACTATACCCTACCTACTATAAAAGGCTTAGAAACGGCGTTTCCATAAAACAGAACGGCCCTCCCATTTAGTTGGTTATCTTAACGAGTGGTTTAGTTAACGACGCGATGTTCTGTTAACAGAGCTCTCTGTTTAGTAGCTGTAACCTGTAACGTAGATTGCCTCTTCGATACAATCTGCAGTCAATACACTATAGAACTAGGCACAGTTTATTGGGTAGGGACAATGTAAATCACTTGATTACTGCAAAAAAACCCCCATAATACAAGAAAAAGAAACACGGTACAAGATTTAAAAAAACCGGACCGGATGAAATCCATCCGATCTTACCCTACAATACCCTACCTACAAAAGGCTTAGAAACGGCGTTTCCATAAAACAGAACGGCCCTCCCATTTAGTTGGTTATCTTAACGAGTGGTTTAGTTAACGACGCGATGTTCTGTTAACAGAGCTCTCTGTTTAGTAGCTGTAACGTAGATTGCCTCTTCGATACAATCTGCAGTCAATACACTATAGAACTAGGCACAGTTTATTGGGTAGGGAGAATGTAAATCACTTGATTACTGCAAAAAACCCCCATAATACAAGAAAAAGACACACGGTACAAGATTTAAAAAAACCGGACCGGATGAAATCCATCCGATCTTACCCGACTATACCCGGATGAAATCCATCCGATATTACCTCACTATACCCTACCTACTACAAAAAGCTTAGAAAACGCGTTTCCATAAAACAGAACGGCCCTCCCATTTAGTTGGTTATCTTAACGAGTGGTTTAGTTAACGACGCGATGTTCTGTTAACAGAGCTCTGTGTTTAGTAGCTGTAACGTAGATTGCCTCTTCGATACAGTCTGCAGTCAATACACTATAGAACTAGGCTTAGTTTATTGGGTAGGGAGAATGTAAATCACTTGATTACTGCAAAAAAAACCCATAATACAAGAAAAAGACACACGGTACAAGATTTAAAAACACCAGACCGGATGAAATCCATCCGATCTTACCCGACTATACCCGGATGAAATCCATCCGATATTACCTCACTATACCCTACCTACTACAAAAAGCTTAGAAAACGCGTTTCCATAAAACAGAACGGCCCTCCCATTTAGTTGGTTATCTTAACGAGTGGTTTAGTTAACGACGCGATGTTCTGTTAACAGAGCTCTCTGTTAAGTAGCTGTAACGTAGATTGCCTCTTCGATACAGTCTGCAGTCAATCTATATAACTAGGCCTTAGATGAAAACAAATATAGTAGAAACGGTATATTCTAACATTGCGTAGGTAATCGAAAAATGAGCTAGAAACACCTACATGCATTTTCATGAAATTATTGTATTTAAAAACATTTGTCTTTAAGAATGATTCAGGCTTTGTAAATAAGCAAAAAGGCATTCGTATGGATGTCAAAAAGATAATCGCAGTGTGACAGCACGTGCTCACGCGGAGAAAAATGTTTCTCCGTTTTAGTTGAATGTGAATGAATATTTTGGAAAACCTTGCGGTGGGGACCCTTTAAAAGTAAAATCTTAATCCGAATAATATCGATATTAAGGTAGAAAACTAAATTTTGCATAATTTATTTTGGTATTAAGTTTGTATGGAAATGGTAACAGTCGTCGCGTTTTTAAGGCTCTAAGTGTATGTACACCTATACAATAAGGTTAGGTTGGTGTGGGTATTGGTATTTGTAGAATTTCATCTAAAAACAGTGTTTTGGAAACAATGTCGTGAATTTTGCGGCTCGGTGAAGTATCTACGTCTGCAAATCGAAGGACACTGGCGAATTTCTAAACGTAGACGTATACCTACTTCGTTTATACCACTCACACTCTTAAAAGCTTATTTTATTAACGCAAAACAGTGAATAAAAAGGACTTTTAGTCACGCTGTTTGGTGTTTGAATTTAGAACACAATTTACTCGTCGTCCATCTAACTAAATGCATATACAACCTCCTTGCATGAAAAAAAACTTGATACAAACTCCTTGCGCTAAGAATACTCGACATACACATTCTTTTTAGGGTTCCGTACCCAAAGGATAAAAACGGAACACTTTTACTGAGACTTCGTTGTCTGTCTGTCCTTCTGTCACTAGGCTGTTTCTTATGGACCGTAATAGCTAGGCAGTTGAAACTTTCACAGAAGATGTATTTCTGTAGCCGCTACAACAAAACCTGATTCAGGGACAGAAAAACGCAACGATACGGTTATATATTTTTTACCACTAGACTGGCGCCAGTACCAAATAAAGTTCGGTTGGTCCAGTGTTCATTTTAGGGTTCCGTACCCAATTGTGATAGTGGTACGGAACCTTTCGTGCGCCAGTCGGACTGGCGGCACCTGGCCAGTTTTTTTTTAAATTTCGGACTACGATGTCTTGGTTTTTTGTATTTGACATTTTTTCTTCAGGAAGATGTGTCAAATCGTAGTCTACAATTAAAAAAACTCTTTATTTACTTTGTCCTCTAAAATTGACAGTTCTTTGTTAAGAGGTACATTTTTAATCTAAGTTTCTGAATTAGAGTATAATGGTAGGTACTATACTTCGTTTTTTAATTGTAGACTATGATTTGACACATCTTTGTGAAGAACAAACGTCAAATACATAGGAACAAAACGTCAGATCATAGTCTGAACTTAAAAACCCTAAAAAAACTAACGAGTTTAGACAGATTTACGGCCGAATACAAAAACGCTACTCAAAATTTTGAGTTCTACTTAATCTAGTAAGCAGCTCCTAAACTCAAAAAATCCCTCAGTCATTTTGAATTTAGAACTTGCTCAATTATTTAAGTAGTTTTCAATTTTAAAGTGGCGTTTCTGTATTCGGCTGATTAAGTTTCTTTTTCGGTGCCAGCTGCCAGAGTGCCAGAAGTTGCGCTAAACCTCCTAAACCTCCTAAAAAGAAAAAAAAACTTAAAAAACAAATACTACGAGAGGATTACGTAATTTCTTTTTTAATATTTTATTTATTTATTTTGATTAAACTCGAGCGCCATCAAAGAAAACCTTTCATAAAGAAGCAAATTGCGTTCCATTTACGTATAATGAGAGCAAAAATATTTTTGTTCGACATTTTCATGAAAAACTACAAGATAATAAACGAAAGAGATCGCTGTTTGAAGAATCTGTGAGAAAGAAAGGGACTACAACATTTTCAGCTTTCTGTTTATAGATTTGTGAAACGTGCTCTGTCGTATTTTCAGTCAGTTTGTGTTTGGTCGTCGCGTGGGGAAGACGTGCGCTTGCCCGATTTTTCTCCCGAATTTTTTTGCTTCAAATGATTGTGAAAAATGACGTTGTTTGTGATTTTAGGACGAAATATAAACTTTGATTTGGATTTTTTTTGTGTTGTTTTTTTAATTAATTTGATATAAAATTATCGAGTGTTATAGTGGATTCTTATAAAACTGTACTAATAATATATTGGACGAAGTGCAATGTGATTTTGAATTTGGAACAGCAGTTGAGGAAGATTTGATTGGTAATGTTTTCTTTTATATTTACTTACGAGTTTTTTTAAAATACAATGGCAGATCTGTTTTGAATTGGATCTTGGACCGACATATGATGATAAATAGAAATACGCATTAGAAAAGCTAAGTTTTTTCTTTATAAAAAGAAAATTGCTAATTTTGTTTACCTACTCGGGCTTGGGACCTCGACTAGGAAATTGCGAGAAAGAGGGAAGGCAAATAGAAGTCCCTACATACATAATAAATGAAATTATTTTAAATTGAACGACTTCTGAGTCTTGGTGGATGAATACTTACTTGTCTGCGATTCTGAATGTAAGTGTTCGTTTGCCGCTCTGTGAAAAAAATGGATTATACCTACATAAAGAGAGATTCTCAAAAAGACAGAATCTCAAAAGTACAGAGTACACAGGTGATATTACACACTTTGCATGATCTTGACTAGGCTTAAAATATGGGTGTAATTAATTATTGATAATTAAGACACAATTATACCTACTATTTTGAAAGAAGGTATACCTACAGGTATTTTCTCTGTTGTACATACAGAAATCTATCTGTAAATGGATAGCAAATCATTTTAATAAAAATCTCTATTACGTTCACTCAAAAGCTCTAATACGGAAATCAAGCCAAATATTAGAAAGAAATACAGGGTAGAAGGTGCTATATTTGACGTGGGTACCTACCCACACTATAGGTAGGTACTTCGATTTTTTTTGTTATAGACTATCTGCGTCCCATGGTTTCACCCGAATAAGTCCCGATCCCGTTGGAATATCGAGATCAAAAGTAATCGGCACAGTAGTTTTTGAGTTTATTCATAACAAACATACAGACAGACACACACACACACACACAAATACAAATCTTTCCTCTTTACAATGTATAGAAGTATAGACTACGATTTGACACACCTTCTAGCTAGAAGCAAAAATGTCAAATACAAGAAACCAAAACGTCAGATCAAAGTCTAAAATTCAAAAAACATGCTTTACTTAGTAAATAAATGAAATAGGTATACTTACCTAACTAAAATGATAAGGCCCGTCATTAAACAAACTAATATAAACAAATAATGTTATCAAAAAGAGATACAAGGCCGTTTCGATTGAACCCTTGAAACAAACTGTAACAAAACACGTAGAGAGATACCTACTCTCTCTTGATTACAATAATTTTAAACTGTTCACGAAACCCACTCTTAAATAATCGTATACCGGGAAGTGGGGGCGTTCCGGGGACGTTGGATTTTGTAAAGCGTAATTAATGTTAGGTATTTATTTGGTACTTGACTAAATATTTTTTTTAAATTGAAAACAATAAATAAAAAAAAATTAACGGTAAAATACTTATTTTCCAGATAAAATAGCCTTGAGCTTCATACAAACTAAAATAGTCAATTTCTTGCTTATAATTTACCAAAAATTGCTGATCTGTTTTCGAAAATAATGTATAAATCGAAATTAAACTAATTTTGGGCTGTAATTGCGTTGCTTTTATTTTATTAAGCATATTGATTTTAACCGCCTTCAAAAATAGGAGAAGGTTCTCAATTCGATCATATATGCGCGAAAAACCTTACCCATATATTACCTAGATTCTAACAATGACCCCACTAAAATTATGGTCTTAAAAGTTAACATTTGAAATGAATAAGAATTTTGCAATTGAATTTGACGTTCGAATTTTGATCCATCTTTGTGTGAGTAATTTTAATTTCCCGAACAGGACGAACTGGGACGAACTTCACCAGTTCCAAACTTTCAAACTCGTCCAGTTTGAAATGGATCACAATCAGGGGGCCTTTCGCCTTCTACTTCTACTCTCTAATAGAGGCCAGTCCAGTTCTATGACATACCCTTTTCTCGAACTCATGTAAAAATGAAAAATGACCGTTGAAACGCGTGCGGCTATAAATCTTAGCACTGTGTGACTGGGCCTTAAACAAATAAAATTATTAAAGACATCTATTTCTGTTACCCGTTTTGTTTGAAATTTCCGTGTAGCCATAACAATTTTACGCTTAGCTATAAAAACATAATATTAAATGTGGGTAGGTGGAAAACAGGTGCCATAGTTCTTTAACCAACAAATCAGGAGGATCGAGACCAAAGTTTTATGAAAAAAATACGGTATTCTTTTTAACTGATTTTTGCGATTTAAAAATAGAAGAGGTTGTGGCTACTTTTTTTAATAAGTAATTTGGAGGTTTTTTGGCGGGAACGCGGAGACATCATGTCGTGCTCCAATTTTGTTGTTATGTTGTAAACCGGGTTAAATTGTGTAATTTTGGTGGAATCTTATTCAATTTAGTTTCGTGAATGTGCACAAGTGTAGTGTTAACAAAATTGAGTGTTAAACATGGACTTTCTTCGTCTCTCCTGTCAAAGCTCCTTGAAGGTTATGGTAAAGTTGCCACCGCTTTACCATCATAGCTCCTGACTTGAAACTTTGAGCCCGATTGGGTTTGATAATAGCAAGATGTACGACGCCAAAGCTGTTTAAAAGAAGAAGAAGGATACGATAATAAACTCGACACTGGCAGATGTGCGAAGTAACAACACTTCGTGGATCGACGCCATGATGAAGAAAAAAAAAATGTCAGACTAACGATCTCATTCGTTCTTTGTACCTACTTATTTGACATTTTTTTCTTCAGGAAGATGTCAAATCGTAGTCTACAATTAAAAAAAGTATAATAATATTTTGTACTTATGCATCGCGATCGTCTTTTGTTTTCACGTTTCGATCGTCTTATTAATGATCAACCTCCTAGTTAGTAGGTACTTAGTTAGATCGTCTTTAATTTTCACTTCGATCGCCCTATGTTTCTATTTTAATCTGCCGTAAGACCAATCTGCCTTATACCTACCTACTTATAATAACATTATTTAATTCGGTCTGTTTTCGCGGTCAAGGGTATTAGAGCGGTTAAAATTAATCTTTCGCTCTTGGTACTTGGTAGGTAACATCGAGGAGGAATAGCGTTACAGATGGCTTTAGAATGCAGCCATCCGGGAAGAGAGGACTTTTGGGGTTGCTCAAGAGATTTACCCCCTTCCTTATCTTTGTATTTTCTTTGTATTTGACATATTTTCTTTAGGAAAATGTGTCAATAATAGGGTCCCGTTTTTATATACCCTTTGGGTGCGGAACCCTATTTGTATTTGTTTGACGGGCTGTTTCCCGCAAATCGACGTCTCGCCTATTTTGCGTCCGGGTGAGAATTGTACTCACTCGAGCCAACCCAACTCCCCGAGAAGCCAAAAGATCCTAAATGTATACGGAACCCAAAAAACAATTCCTTCGGAATCGAGACTTAGGTATTAGTATGGTTATGTCTTGCTATGGCGCCTCTCCGCCCGGCCGCGGCAGATTGGGAAGACCCAAGAAGTACTTACTGGCTTGATGTCTAGAGATCGGATATGCGTGCAAATGGCCTCACTACGCGGGATGCCGAAAATCGTGCGAAGTGGAGACGTAAAAGTAGGAAAGCGGACCCCGGGCTGAGAGAGGGATGCAACCGGGAACATCGTGAGGATGATAATTAGGTATTACGCGAGTGAGACCGCGGGGCGCAGCTCATTCTACCTTAGTAGGTAGGTACTAGGTACCTATACCAAATAGGTAATCATTGGTTTTATAGCACAATATCAGTCTATATTCATAGACGTTTATGCCTTGGCAATCTCATCGATCACTCAAATCTGGCCGCTATGGTCGGACGCTGCGGGGTTATCAATAAAATATTGTTTATTAATAGTTAGGCTTTGTCTGCTTAGTAGAGTATAGGCAGGTAAGATCGGATACGGGGGAAGACCGTATGACTCAAATATCTCCTAAAATAGGTGACATTGCAATTGACGGGTGCTACAGATCAGTGCGGGGTGAATTGAAATAGAAATAGAAAGAAATATTTTACTTCGCAACAAAACAAACATGTACAATGAAACATACAAGTATATAAGACACAGATAATAGTTTTGCCACAAAACGGCCCCAACTCAGCATTATGCCAGTTTTTTGACTGACGCTGGTCTTCCGTTGCAGCCGTTCCTGGAGGGTTACTTCGGTTCGTTTCGATACGACAACGATACGATAATACGATGGTTCTACTGTCACCTTACTATCAGAATGAGACAGTAGAATCATCGTATTATCGTATCGATGTCGTATCGAAACGAACCGCAGTAACCCTCCTGCTTTTTGCTCTTGTGAACACTAAAATATCACCTTTTTTGAGAGACATTTGAGTCATACGGTTCCCCCGTATCCGATCTTCCCTGACGATACTCTAGCTAACCCCATAGAACTGGACTGGTCTCTATCAGAGACTAGAAGGAGAAAGGTCACCGATAGTGATCCATTTCAAACTCGTCTCTGACGTTGCCCGTGAAACATGCCCGTTTTCAGAAAACATAGATCCCACTTTCCTCCTATGCCTATAGACTCCAGCACAGCCACGGGCAAAGACTAGTTATACTCGTATAAGTAAATAAAGATAGAAGCAACCCACGCGGTGTTAGAAACATTTCGATTCATCATAAAGCAGGTGTTCTTATTTTTACCAATTAAACTATTTAAATACCTACCTACTACCATCCTACTACATGGAACTGGACTGATCTCTATTAGAAACTAGAAAGAAGTGTCCGACCGAAAGTTCGGTTTCGGTTTCGGCCTAGTTTCGGCCAAAAATCAAGTTTCGGCGGCAGTTTCGGTTCTACAGTGGAACAAATGATGAGGAAAGTCTACCTACTCTTTTCTCCTTACAAATTTTACCAACGTCGTCGACTGTTTCCTCCCTGGATAAAGACATTAGAGAAAATATTTTTATGCCATAAAACTTGTATCAGCCATGCCCCTACGTTTTGAATTTTTTCATATTCTAATTTTTCTAAATTTTATATCTTTATTCTAATTAGAAAATGAAAAAAAATAACAAAACAAAGGGGCCTGGTCAAGGCGGATAAAGGTTTTTAGCTCTACATATTTGCTCTAATGTCTATATCCAGGGAGGAAACAGTCGACTACGTTGGTAAAATTTGTAAGGAGAAAAGAGTAGGTAGACTGTCCTCATCATTTATCCCACTGTAGAACCGAAACTGCCGCCGAAACTTGATTTTTGGCCGAAACTCGGCCGAAACCGAAACCGAACTTTGGCGAAGCGGTCAAACGCGTTGGTTCGGATTACCAATAGTCGCGGGTTCGAATCCCGCCGGGTAGGTACTTAAGTTTTTGAAAGCATTTTTTCAAAAAAAGCAAAGATCTTCTAGTTCTAAAAAATGTACAATTGTTTAGACGTAGATGTTTCTTAAATACAGACTTTGTGTAAACATACTTCTTTCCGCGAAATTTATTCAGTTTTCTGCGTAAAACTTGATCTATTGCTACAATTTAAGTCAATTTTGAATAATAAGGTGCTCCCACACACGAGAGCACTTATTCTGTATCTAAAACGCCTCGATATTGTCTCAGCATTGTGTTTTTCTCGAAAACCGTTCACTAACGTTGGAAAATTTAGCAGTTTCCCTCATGCTTTTAAAATTTTAAAATAATTTTAATTTTTGTAATTTAATTTTAGGCTATTGCATAGCTTTTATCGCGGGCTTTGAGCTTTGAATGAAGAAATTTCGTAACGAAAAAAAACTTACACCCCTCATTCCGCTTACCATGGCAAAGTGGTACAAAATAAAAAATAATTATAATTGCATAAGTTGATAAAAAATGCTATGCAATAGCTTTACCGGGGCAGTCCCCGAGTGCCACGCGTTTTTTTTTAATAATGGAATAACAAACTAATTCATTTTTTTGCTTTTTTTTAATTTTTTTATATCTTGCTTAATTTCCAACAAAAAATTGTACGATTTTTGAGAAAAAATCTAACAATGCTGAAACGATGTTGAGACGGTTTACTTATAGAATTGGTACGTGTCCAGTTAATCGTAGTTTGAGTTAACGCAAACTAACACGTTTGCGTAAACGCAAAACTTGTCTAATTTTATTATTTTTATTTATATCTACCCGACTGCAATGCAGAAGGTTGCGGGTTCGATTCCCGCCGGGAACAAGTGTTTTGTTTTGTATTTATCACAATAACTCAGAACCTAGATTTTTATACACCTAGGTAATAGGGACCATAGACTAGAGTACAGTACAACTTGCTAGAAGTTCACCCTTTTCTGAGAAAAGGACAGACAGACGGACAGACAGACAGTGGGACGAACGATCTTATAAGGGTTCCTTTTCTTTACCTTTCAAGGTACGGAACCCTAAAAATAATATAAATAATAAATAAATAAATTCTGTGAACAACACACAGCGCCATCTAGCCCCGTGGTAAGCGACTAAGCTTGTGTTACGGTGACTAGATAACGGATATAATACTTATATTTATTTTTCTTTTGTAAATACATACATATTATACATAGAGGGACACCCAGACCAGACACAAATATTTATTTTATAAGCATAATATATACTCGCACCCGGCGGGAATCGAACCCGCAACCTCCTGCATTGCAGACGCGCTTTCGCACGACGCGCCACAGAGGTCGTCAAAAAAAAACACAGCCCTTACGCTACAACAGCGCCAGAGAATCTTCATTACAATCCCCATTAAAATGGAAGTCACGTAGTAAATATCTTCCCACTGAAAACATTATCGAGACGCTTAAGTTTAGCGTAAACAATCGCTGACCTCTGAGCCGCCTACGATCGGCCACAGCTTTATTATCAGTAGGTATCAGTACTGTTAGCTAGTAGTTAGCGCCTAGGCGCTTCTTACTGTTACACAACTTTATATAAATTTGTTTCCCGGGAACAGTCACTAAGAGGACAGCCTACCTTTCCTCCCTGGATAAAGACATTAGAGCAAATATGTTTATGCCATAAAACCTATATCTAATACTAGCTACTAGCTGTTTCACCCGCGTAAGTCTCGATCCCGTGGGAATATCGGGATCAAAAGTATGCCTATGTTACTCAGGGTAAATGTAGCTTTAGAAGGGTGTAAGAATTTTTGAAATCGGTCTAGCAGTTTTTGAGTTTATTCATTACAAACATACAGACACACAAAAATACAAATTTTTCCTCTTTATAATATTAGTGTAGAAGTGTAGATGTAGATGACCATGCCCCTACACTTTGTTTTTTTTTCATTTTCAATTAGAATATGACTTATGGCATAAACATATTTTTTTCTAATACCTATCTTTATCCAGGGAGGAAACAGTCGACTACGTTTGTAAAGTTTGTATGGAGAAAAGAGTAGGTAGACTGTCACCTTAAGTGTCACCTACACAGGGTTTCTCAGAAATGGCGCAACATACCTAAAAAAAATCTATTCCCAACAGTGCGCTGTCTACGATTATGTCTCCTCTATCAAAATATATAGGTTTCATCGTGCGACAAGAAATCGAAAAAAATCAAGATGGCGGCGGACCGTTGACTATGCCAAAGACCTTTGCATTGCATAGGCATAGTTAGAGTGATGGAGAGTGGCATAGGCTACTTTTGATCCCGATAATCCCGCAGCCTTCATGTCCGAGACATTGCAGATACATTTCATGAATGCCGCTTACGGTAGTACGGTCACGTTTTACGAAAACCGGCTAGTTACGTCGGGAACAAATGTCTTGGCATGGCGCCTCCGCCCGGCCGCGGCAGATTGGGGAGACCCAAGAAGTACTGGCTTGACGTCTAGAGATCGGATATGCGTGCAAATGGCCTCAATACGCGGGATGCCGAAGATCGTGCGAAGTGGAGACGTAAAAGTAGGAAAGCGGACCCCGGGCTCTCGAGAGGGATGCAACCGGGAACATCGTGAGCGATGATGATGATGAATCCCGCGGTCGATCGGGAAATTAACGATCTGTCAGTTACCGTTCGATAACAAATAATCTATTGAATTTAATTACGCCGTTGTTAAAATTGCTGAAACTGTCGTAAGAAAGCGTCATTTGGTCGTTAAAATGACGATAAAACCGAGGGTGAGATAGCGCCGAGGCGCACAACTACTAGGTAAACTGTGGCAAGACTTTTCTTCTTTTCACACTTTTTAAACTTACACGATTTCCGTCCATCATTATTATTAGACACGGGGCTAGATCGCGTTTCGGCAAACGGGTCACACCGGCCGTGGTCACGAGGAGACTCAATCTCAAAACTCTTTTCTTCTTTTGGCAATGGCGTCCTCTGCGGCGCGTTGGCTGAATACCCGGTTCCAAAACAGAAGGTTGCGCGTTTGATTCCCGCCTAAACGAAAAACAGTCTTAGCCAGTCTAAACGAACAACTGATACTATACGATTTTAAACTTACATGAGTGTCGTCTGTCGAGTACAGATCTAGAATATACTGAGCTCAGTGACAATAGTATGGGACCTGGAACAAGACGCAGCGAGCGAACTAGGAAGAGGGTAGTTCGATATAGACGCCCCCAACTATCATCACTTACCCGCAATCTAGTCCAGTCCAGTCCAGTCTCGTGAACAAGCCAATTGAAATTACTGGCGAAATATCGAGCTCCGTTACAAAACAAATTAAAACATGGTAAATACCCCGTTATTTAATAATATTTGTTGCCATAAACTCTCTCTCTCATCCGAGCGATGTTTCCGGGGTCCGCTAAACCCCAAATATTTGGGGTTGGCGCAGTAGGTAAGTCATCATTGACCATACCTTCTGCTAATAGATTTGGCAATTTTTTTACGACCGGCCGCCTGCCTGACACCTACCCTTCTAGAGACACAGCAGTTTATCCGCCACCGCGCGGGGAGAACTTAAGTTTTGCTTGTCTCCCTCAGATCCCTTAGTTGCTTTTTACGACACCCAGGGAAGAGATGGGGTAACCCTATTCTATGCCGGGATATGTTGCCATAAACTACTTGTACTATTTTATGTATTCTGTGCCCATACTACACTATGCTATTATATAAGTAGGTAGGTATGTATGTAACGGAAATAACAAATCCCTTTACAACAATATTGTAACGAAACAAAACATTGTAAACTCTGCGCACGCGCACGCGCACGGTATAAGACGTAAACGTCAATTTAACGTATACCTCGTTAATTATTACGTTTAATTTTGGACATTATATTTCTTTATTGAAGGTTGAACTGGGTTTATGCTCGGTTTACACAATGGGCCAATATAATGTGAAATTATCATAGGGGGAAAAAACCCATGAGTTTTTTATTAGATTTTTCTTCTGTTGTCGCGAAACCTATTGAACTGATTTTCCAGTGTTATGTTGTTTTAGTAGGTATTTTTTTTATCAATGGCTTATTTTTTGAAATCTGTAGGTACTGATCTATTCCTCGTGAGTTTCTTGTGTCTTCTTCTCATTGTAGTCTTTGAATTATCAGCAATTTAGTGTATCGCTTTCCGAAGATACACTAAATTGCTAATAATTCAAAAGGATCATGTGAATGTAATATTGAATCAATACTAATATTATAAAGAGGTAACATTGGTAACATGTTTGTATGTATATTGGGGGTAATTTACTACTGGATTTCATTTCAATAATTATTTCACCAAAAGAAAGCTAGCTAGAAATCGAGGAGTGACATAGGCTACTTTTGATCCCGATATTCTCACGGGATCGGGAACTACGCGGGTGAAACCGCGGCACGAAGCTAGTCTCTAATATTTTTATCCAGGGAGGACACAGTCACGTTTGTAAAGTTTGGAGAAAAGAATAGGTAGACTCCCAAGAAACAAAAATATGTTACATATAAACTTTATAAGCGAGTTGAAGCCTCCAAAAAGTCCATGGAATGAGCTCTATATTAATACTGTAAGCGCTTATATCCTCGAGAAAAGGCGCACATTAGGTGGCTAATGAGTGATGTTGTGGTGATATACTAGCTCTGTTGAATTACATCTAGCTTCTATAATAGTGATAAACAGTCACAGCTTCCCACTACTCTGTGATAAAATAATGATAAAAAGGTCTTTATATCGGAATGTGGCGTTATACTGGTCACCGAGACCACATTACAGAGCTACTTGGCTCTAATCCAGTGTCAAAAACATCAATATGGGACAAGAGAAAAAGGACGATCGAAGTTCGGAAGTCAAATGAAACAAAAAAACTGTCAGGAGTGTTTACCACGGTGAGTGTTGTGTTTTTATTTATATAAAATGGCGTGCGCTAACTGTAGAAACTTAAACATGTGTCGTTTCACGATTGTAAGGTGATAAAACATGCGGTATGAATTATACTGAGTAACTATTAGGTTATATATGCAAAATTTTTAATGCGCCTCAATTTTGGCATAGTTTTATTACAAAGTTTAAGTAAAAATTTATATTTTTTATCATTGGACACATTTATATCACTAGTTGGTGCTATATGGGATTGCTTTGTCACTAATAGCGGCCATGATAATAACGTGTTTTGGGAATTGGGGTTCCCTAGAGAAAAGCAGTACCGACTACAGTAATCGTCATTGTATTTTACTGTTTATTTCCTCTCTTTTCCCAGTTACTTTTTTGTCCTTTTCTAATATAGCACTCTTGTTTCAGGAGGATAAAACGTTACATGAATACACACATCGCGCGAAAGCTGCTAGTGTGATGGGATCCTTTGCTTCGGGAGCAATCCGGGGAGGCCTTTTTGACAAATTTTTTGTGTTTGTTTTTTTGTTTATTGTTATTGTTAGATTTCTTTTGTATTAATTTTTTTTTTTATTTTTTTTTATTTGTGTTTGTTTATTCTGTGTTTTCTTTTCTTAATAAATGTATGTAGTATCTAAGCATTACTTCTAAATAAAAATTTAATTCGTTTATACACACATCTACTTTTATTATGTATATGGACGTTGACTGTTTTTTGACGAAGGATCATCTGACCCTTAACTTGTTGGAGTGGCCGTGGAAAGTAACTCATTTTACACTATCTGAAAATTGTGTTGGTTGTGGACACGTTAATAGTGTAAAATTGCCGAAACACTTCAAATTAAAAAAAGAAAATATAGCTTTATTAATACAATTTTTTTTAATTTAATTTAATTTAAAATTGATTGATTTCGTCTTCACTAGAATAAAATAACATTGCATTTTCTACGGAACCCTCACTGTGTATTGGAGGCAACAGATAATAAAAAGGTACAGAAAAAAACTGATGTAACACGGATAAGCTCTATAAGTAATGAACTTACTAACAATCTATTACAGTTTAGCACAATAATTTCAATTATAAATTCATTTTGACACTATAAAAATCTAGAACTATAAGTGTTCTGAACCCGCTCTCAGAAAGCTCCTTAGCATTATAAAGAAGTTAAAATGTCAGATATATAATGCCTGAACTATACAAGTGAACAAGAGAATATTATACAATCAATTAGAAACAAAAGGTGACGTGATAACATGTTATAGCGCCAATCTGCTCTGCGCCGCCGTCAATACATCACTAAACTATAAAAGTTACATAACTGAAATAATTTTGCTATTTAGACCTATAGCCCCATTACTGGACAGCAGTTATAGAGACAAGCAGTAATGAAACGGTATTATTGAAAAACATTATAATGCAGCTTCAAAGCTGTAACTTTATTAGTGTCATAAAGCACTATATCATTAAATATGTTACTGGCTTATAGAGTTAAATAACAATATGAATTCGGATACATCGCAAAAAGGCGATATAAAGAATCTTATAGAGTCTTTGTGTCACTGTTTAGAGTTATAATTTTGGATTTATATCACTCTTTGTTACTTGGGCTGTCCCCCCCTTATAAGTTTGTGGTGTGTATAATAAACTAGCAGATTCCCGCGGTTTCACCCGCGTAAGTCCCAACCCCGTGGGAATATCGGGATCAAAAGTAGCCTATGTTACTCAGGGTGAATGTAGCTTTTTAATGGGGAAAGAATTTTTGAAATCGGTCCAGTAGTTTCGGAGATCACCCCCAATATACATACATACATACATGTTACCAACGTTACCTCTTTATAATATTAGTATAGATAGATATGCCTGTGTATCTGTCTGTGGCATCATAGCCCCCAAACGGATAAAACAATTTCGATATAGTTTTTCTTTTTTATAGAGACTTTTACACACAATTTTTGCTCATTCAAAATGAATACGAAGTTATAATGCTGAATGCAAATGGCAAGCTGCCAGCGACTATACGTATAAATTATGGCAGATTAGCTGAGCCATTCGGTTTTACTTCCTATGGAATTTATATGTGGTTATTTAAACACGATAAATGTGCGTTTGACCATCATCTAATCTGATCGTAGGTGGTAATATGGTCTAAGTACCTACTACGCTCATCATTACTTTTATTTATTTTTTAAATTTCAGACTATACCATTTTTCTTCGGGGAGATGTGTCAAATAAATCATAGTCTACAATTAAATAAGGGTTCCGTTTTTCCGGAACCCTAAAAACAAAGTATAGATAGAAGAAATGTGCGTCAGCTTGGCCGGATCAAGCAATATATTTACACCAAATTTCGAAACAGGCGCGGGCGGCCACTTTGTATCGTTAATATTTTCGAACTAAGTAGAACCAAATATATGATCCAAGGTAACAAATAGTACCGAATTACCGGCACTAAATAATGAGCGTATTGTGGTGAAAATATATTGGTTGGTCCGCCAAGCGAACGCACACGTTTACTTTATTTCAGAAACTTAGATCAAAAAATAAATTAGAGATGGGCTGACTAGCCGACTAGTCGGTTTTAAAATTGCCGACTAGTCGACCGACTTTCTGGCAATGCAAATCATTATAAAAATAACTGATTCATTTTAAGACATTGAAGGTGCTCACTGGTAGTGACGTATTTGTTTACGTTTTTTTGACTATTCACCTTCTAAATGTAATACTTATTCAATACATAGTGGTTTTACTGCATAATTGTTAGTTGACGACTAGTCTGCATAATTTGCCGACTAGTTAGCACTTAGCACCTACCGACTAGTCGGTAAAACTGCCGACTAGGCGGCTTTCCCGACAAGTCGGCGTCTATTACTAGTGAAGATCTGTTGCTTGGTCTGGCCAAGCTGACGCACACCTAGATAAAGACCTTATTTTTTATTTTATAACTTTTCTGCATTTTCGACTGCTACTAAAATCTTCAAGACGATAATATTGTAATAAGTACTAAATTATCATTTTAATAACGTTTACATTAACATTCATGAGTTTTCTGATGAGAAGGTGGTTCTAGGAGCTCTATCAATCTCTATTTAGTATAGTTAGGGGCCGGAAATTACTAAATACGAATACAAAATGTATTTATTCCAAGAATGTCGTAGGTACTTATCCTACTAATATTATTAAGCTGAAAGTTTGTGAGAATGTATGTAAGTGTGTTTGTTACCCAATCATTGGTGCCCAATCATGTAAAAACCGCTGAGCCGATTACCATGAATCTCGGTATGTAGATAGCTGGAGACCTGGAATAACACATAGGCTACTTCTAATTCCGATATTCCCACGGGATCGGGACTTACACGGGTACACTATCTGCCCCACCAGTGGGGATTATGCCATTTTCCATATTTTTTTTGTAAATAACACGGTGAAATTTATAACATCTCTCTTTTCCCGTTAGGGGTTAAAACTAAATAAAAATATGAAGGCTAACAAAATACTAGGTGGTTAAATACAAAGAAATTCAAACCAACTTGCTCATTTTCATATGATTAGAGAATGATGGCAGATATAAACATTGCTCCAGCAT